>APFE030292335.1:19316-33852 GCA_000404065.3 Pinus taeda | reverse complement strand
GGTAATAATTCTCTTTCTGATCTTCCAGGTCACTCTAGGTGCAAGAAGAGAGCATACTCAAGAAACTATTAAACCAATAAATTTCTCTTTTCTGATCCTCCAGATCACACTAGGTGCAAGAGGAGAGCATACTTTTGAGAGGTTATTAATTTTCCTTTCTTGAAATTTTCTTGTTTTTATATTTTTTTTTTAGAAATTGGCCACCTAATTTCACTTCCCCGACAACGACGCCAAAAATGTTTGGTCAATTTAGTGATGTCTAAATTGCAACTTTTAAATGTCAACCCGGGGCCCGTAAGCTGATGAAGTGAGGTGTACTGTATGTACTTAGGCAACTATTTCTTAAGCTTTTGTCGTTTTTAACTTTCTAAGTTTGTTTTCAAGTATATCTCTCCTACTGTGATGTGATGGAAATGAAATAAAGCGAGTGAAGTGTGTGAGATTGTGATGAGCTTTTTATAACTTAAAAGTATTCTACAAGAAATCTTGAACAACAACTGAAATGAAATCAACTCTTAAAGGAAAATAAAGGCATCAAATAAAAGACTAATGACATTGGCCCAGTATCTCTGCTACTGCAACAAAATGAAGATGAAATCTATGTCAAATAAAACTAAGCAATGTGAAACTAAAGTAAATCTACATAAAAGAAAGACTAGTCACAAATACTTTAACTTCTTCTTAACCTCGAGACACAATTAAAAATAAGCCAAGCAATTGTGAGTTCTTGAATAACTAAACCAAGCTGTGCTAAGTGATATTTTGGTCCTCAATGAAGATATTAAATTATGAATAAGGAACCATCAATAGATAAACAACTTGATGTCTAAAAGCAGAAAGCAACTATGCAAATTAACTAAATGATAGTAAGGAAATAAAAGCTGCAAAACAAGGAAGGTCAGCAACATAGACAAGATGATCACAAGTGTCACTAGTTGTGAAAAAGAAAATAAAGAAACTGTCCCGGGCATGCCTAAGAAACCTGCATAACACACTGATCAGTCATGGAAAAGTGCAGAAATATAAATAAGAAGAATTCAAAATGTATATACAACTATTGTACATGATCAAAACACAGCAATCAAAGGCATTCTGTACAACTATTATACATGAAATAAGAAAAAGAAATGCAGGAAATTAAAGAGTACTATACAGGCCTTCAGTAAACAGGGGCCCTCTGCCTACTCCAGCCGGTTTAATGATCAATTACACGCTCAAATGGAAAACAATCTTCTCATATATTATGCATAAAATAGAAAGTACATGGGGAGTTCAGAATTACATATCAGCAGCTAACAGCTAACTATCCAACGCTCAAAGATGCTTTATTTATAACAGAGGAAAGCAAACTAACTTAACGCAAACTAAGCTATTCGAGCAGCTGTGCAAAAACACGTAGTCTTGCCGCATCCTCGGATTTAGGCAACGGTCGTTGTGGGCATTCAATCCGTTGTTGGATTCATGTTTCCCACTATCTTCGTGATTGAGGAAGATGCCACCTATTCTTCACGTGCTCTAAAACAGAACACGCAGAGTCGTGCCACCGCCAATGACTTCTGTTGGCTGTAGTTGCCTCCTCATTAACCACAGGTTTTGATGACTGGTTTGGGTGAGCTGGAGGGAGACACACCATGTCCTTGGTTCCATGAACTTTCCCATGTGGCTCTTCTTCCCGGAGAACACCTGGAACATATCATTTAATAAAACAGCTGCGGGATCCGGGGTTGGCTGCGAAAACCAAGATCAGCTGCGGAAACCCTGTGTGAGCCGCGGAAATGCAGCACTTTGAACCAAAATTCTAAACCAAACACAGTCATTAGCATAATTAGCAAACCATGTAAAAAGTCCTAAAATACAATGATTTGAGCAATTTGATGGAGGGAATGAGTGGCAAAAGAAGGAAATGAATAGGAAAAGGAGGCTGAGAGGATGTATAAAGAAGTGTAGGTTTGAGGCTCAACAAATGGTATTGGTGGTTTCTAATGGTTCTCCTCCTCACTCAATAGTTGGTCTTGTTGATGTAGGTTATGGGAATTTTTTGGTATTATAAGAGAAGAAATTGCAAAGGGTTCTTGTCCTTGTTCTAGATGCAAGTGTAGATTTAATCCACTGTAACCTTTTGGAATCTTTGTTCATATGCTCTCTTTAGGAGACATTTTTTAGTGCTAAGCAAGGACCGGAAGAGGTAGGGAGGTGTGGTTTTGAGCCATTATTTACAAGTTTTTCTACATAAGGTTTTGTAAAAGGAGGTTTTGGGCTTGGAATCAAACATAGGTTGGGATAGGTTTTTAATGGGGTTTTCTCTAGAATCATAATGGTTTCACTTTGAGGGTCTTTGAAATTATGTGAATACTCATGAAGAGACTTTTGAAATAATGATGGGATGAGATGGTGCGTTCATAAAGGTGGAGGAAACCATAGCTGTGTGGCCAAGCCCTAAGGACCTTCCGTGGGTTGAAAAGAAGAGGAGGAAAAAAAAGTGCACTAAGGTAAAATATGAACTTCATATTTTGGCATTTGGTGAAAGATTTCAATTTGGGAAAGCCACGGAGACCTCTGATTAGGTGGTAGTAGGTTGAGCTTATGATAAGAAATTTTCTGTAGGCACGTTCTGTGAATAGATTGGGTCATAATGGGGGAAGGAGCTTAAATAATTTCCTGTGGTATAGTCATAATCATATCAATACATAAACATCATTTCAACCATCATCTAATTACCATGCATGACCATACCAACCACATACCATGGTCTCATGCATGAAAACTATCACCATGCCAATGTATGCATAAACATATAAGCACTAGCATGCATAACCAACATACACTCATGATGACCACATCCAACAAAAACACCATAAAATTTCACATGGTGACACAACTACAACCATGAACACCACCATGCAGCCACAATAAGAAAATAAACCACAAGCATAAGGAACATATGAAACTAACATGTATGCATGACCAACACACTGCCCACATAGTCCAAGGGGTGAACCATGCTCTGATACCACTCTGCAACACCCTCCTCCCATATTTACCCAAGTTAACCACTCTGATGGAGTAAATATGTGATGAGAGACTACTATGGTTGATTAAAATCCCCATGTATAGCTAAGGAATTGGAACTGATAAAACAAAACCATTATGACCTTCCACACATGCTACAAAACCTTCAGGAGCCAACCAACCTTTCTAGGTGACCAACCCCTATGACAACTTGACATTTCACTTATCTAGACCCTCAGGCATTTCCATGAAAATCCATGCATGCGACTGAGTCCTTTCAGTCGCTCCCACAACAAGGCATGCCAAATAATGTGGACTTTTTCAACCAGTTTTGAGCCAACGACCTTGAATTTTGTGCCACTTTTTCAGGGCAAGGACTCAGGCCAATTCTAAGAACTTTATGAAACTTTCAGAAATGATAAATGACAATGGAATAAGGCTACTAATGAAATTATTGGAACAATTACTTGAACTGACCCCTACTATCCATGACAGACATTTCATCATACATGTCACAAATATGCAATCTACAGGTCATAATAACATATCTAAGCATAGAGGTCTCATACTTATATGATATTTGTAAAGAAGCATTGTTTCTATATCACAATAGTTGCATTATCATATATTAGGTCATATTTTCGTTGTACATTCATTTGCAAATCAAAACATGATGAGATCCATACATAAAGTTTTTCATAAAATATACTCATAACCAACATATAACCAATAGAAATAACAAGGATATAACAACCATAAGAATCACATATGAACCATTATATTTACACATGAAATACCAAGGAGAAAGAGCTCTTATTAATGAATCCATAAGCCAACCACGTCCAAGATTTCCACAAACCACCCAATCATAGATTGGCTAAACAAAATCTTTCTTTCAACCAATCACCCTCGAGCCATATTCCATGCATGAATGTGAGACCCACAACAAAACCAATCCAAGTTTCTACAGGCTTTACCGCAATCTCCACTGGATCACTAGCTCTAAACAAGCATGGATGCCATCGGATTTATCCACCTACATTGTGAGGAATGTTTATGCCTCCTATTCTCTATGATTTACTGTATATCTCACCATTCACTGATCAAGGATTCCTTAGCCTAGTCGGGGCTCCACTCTCTAGGATTTACCATATATCCCGCCATTCACCGTTTGAGGATTCCTAGGCCTAATTGAGAGAACACACCTCTTGGATTTATTTTATATCCCTCCATTCACTGATTGAAGGTTCCTAGGCTCACCAAGGTATACAAAATATGGTTTTACCACAATCCCACCTTCTTCGGTCCATGGATTCCTAAGCCTTGTGTTCTTCTTTATAGACCACCTCACTCAATTTCAAAAGCATACAAAAATCCCACTTAACCAAATACATGAGAATCCATCACACCATGTCTGTCTGGAAATGGCAAGCAAAGGCTAAAAACTGTTGTCACACCTAGAAAAACCCATTCCAATGACAACAAGAGAACCAAATACTCACATGCATGAATGCCAAATTTAGCAAGGAAATCACACATGAAAATCGATACCAGAAAGTAATCTTGATGTTGTTTCTTGATCATGCTCTTCCTTGCTTGATCTTTTCTTCCCTTTTCCTTCTTTTTCCTTCCTTTTCTTTCCTTAATACAATGCTAGAATGCTCCAAGAATTATCTAATTGTCCAAGAGTGAGAGAGAGAGAGAGAGAGAGAGAGAGAGAGAGAGCTCCAAAACTGAACTGAAAAAAGGTACCAACTAATCCTCAAAAGCCTTTTTTATTAATGAGGCCTCTATTTTATTCAATTTTCCATTATTTTCCTTCCTTTTTCTCCTCACATGCAACCTCTGACCTTTCACCTGCCTTTTCTCCTATTTTCCATTATTTTCATTAATAAAATGTCAATTAATGCTTCATGCCTTTCCAAAACCTTTGCCATTTTCCTTAGCCATAATAAACCAAATGAAAACCCAAACTAGGATGTTTTTCCGAACACTCAACTTGGAATACGTGTCCCATGACCTTGGTTATCATTTTTCCTTTATTAAATTTATTACATGGAATTTTGACCAGGGTTGTTACATCGTAGATGCCACAAGGTAGACCATGTTTTATGGGACCATCCACTCCCTCTTACTAGGAGGATAGGTCGTAAGATACAAAGAAAGGAGACCATCTGAATGAATAAGGAGGAAACCGATGATGGCTATGTGTGGAAAAGTCTTCTCCAGATAACCAACAGGATGCACCCAAAACCATTTTGATGGAAGAAGAATCGAGTCCAAGGGTCGATTGGAAGCAAGCATCTAGGTAGGATTCTAAGGATATTAGCCCATTTTCTTCAGGTACTCCTATGTCACATACTATTTCACTTTCCATTCTTGTATCTAATCTCATTAGCTATTTTAGTTCACTTGTTATGGGCTCGGTCCTTTCTTTTTAGAACTTTCCTTTGTCATGCATTGGCTCTATTGATTTATTTATGGGCTCGGTTCCATGTTCCATCTCCCTTACTCCTGTGAGTAGCCTTCCCTCTCTATCCTCTCTTTCCAGGTCTCACTTAACATATTGTGAAACCTTTCCTCGATATAATCTCTGGTCAAAGGTCAAATTCAATGACTCATTGGAGGTTATGGGTGGTTTGGGTCCCTCTTGTCGATCCAATATTGTTAGCAACCCTTGGGGCAGAAAATCCTTCATTTCCCAAGCTAAACTAAAATCCAATTAGAATGTTGTTGTTGGTAGACAAAATTCCATCATTGGGGCACTTAGAGAAGAGCATGCCCATGTCGTGGTCTATTGATGACTTTTCTCTCCTTTAATTTTTGAGGGATGACTAGTCCCTATGAGAGACTAGCACTGAGAAGATTGATTTAATCCGAACACATTGATCTCAAATTCCTTCAAGAAACTTTGGGGAATGGAGATGTGACTAAAAGGATGTTGAATTATTTAGTTCAGGGGAGGTATTTTGTATTTGTTGATGCAAAAATAAGATGAGCGAATTTAATGATTGGATTTAATCAAAGAACTATTAAGCCTCTCTATTCTTGGGGTTCTTAAGAGGTTTTGTGTGCTGATATTTTTGCAGTTGAATTGGGGATGGAGATGAAGATTGTGAATATTTACGGCCCATGTCAAGACAAAAATTTCTTTTAGGAAAGGCTAATGGGATGATCCTTTTAGAGTTTTGAAAACTGTGGGGGGTGATTTGAATTTCTCTTTGGGTGCTTCAAAATTTTGGGGTTCTCATTCTCACCCTAACCTCCTCTCTAAATTTTCCATACACCTTCTGGAGACTCACAAATTATGTGATGTAGATATTATCAAATATAAACTGACCTTAAGGAATCAGAGAATTGGTGATGCAATGATTTCCAAGAGCATTGATCATTTTCTGTTAGTTGAATCTCTATTGAAAATGATTCTTCTCTTTTGTTAGTGGGTAGGTGTGGGGGATCAATCAAACCACCAACCTATTTTCCTTGAACTAAAAGGAGGATTCAAAAAGGTGGCCCCCTCTTCAAATTCAACTTGGTATGGCTAAGGGATGAATATTTTGCTAATCTTGTTGTAGAGCATTGGATCCCCTTCAGTCAAGATAGTGATGGTTTTCCTTCGGCTTCATTCGTTATCAAACTCAAAAGGTTTAAAAAGTATGCAATAGAATGGGCACTCTCTAAAAAAAAAGGGATAAAAAGGTTCTTAAAAAATTAAATTAAGAGTGCGAGCAGTTGAAATATATGGAAGGGGGGGGGGGGTTATCTATTGGGGGGGTCTAAGAAAAGGATCATTCGGTCAGAGGCTACTAGGAAGCGAATTTTCGAAGGAATGGAGTAGACATGGAGGTTAAATAGTAGAGTGATCTGGCTTAAAAGTGGGGATGAAAATATGATTTTTTTCATCAATTTGCAAAGGGGCATCATGTTATAAATACTATTTTGGCCTTGGAAAATATGAATGGGGGAAGAGCCACAAATTTTGAATATCTTTCCAAATTGGGAAATAATCAAGGGTATTATCGCAAGCTTGTTAAGGTTTATGGGAGAATAGCAGCACCTCTAACATCATTACTAAAGAAAGATGCATTTTATTGGACTTCAAAAGCAACAAAGGCCTTTAAATATCTTAAAGAGGCAATGTTCCAAGCACCGATCTTAGCTATGCTAGACTTCACAAATACTTTTATTGTAGAATGTGATGCTTCAGGAAATGGAATTGGTTTTTTTTTAATGCAAGAAGGAAAACCCATTTCTTTTGAACGTCGTCCAATAAAAGGAAAGTATTTACACAAACCTATTTATGAGAAGGAAATGTTGGCAATACTACATTCACTAAAGCAATGACGACCTTACCTAATGGGAAAACACTTCAAGATAAAAACATATCATGATAGTCTTAAATATTGTTTGGAGAAAATATTATCTTAAAAAGAGCAGCAAAAATGGGTGACAGATGTTCATTTATGACTTTGAAATCATCTACAAAAAAGGGGAGCAAAATGTTGTTGTAGATACACTCTCAAGAAAGGATGAGGATGTGGAAGCATTGCTTTGTGGAATTTCTATTAACCAACCTGAGTGGATAACCGGACCAAGGGATGAATGGAAGAATGATGAATAGGTTTGGTCACTCATTCAAAAGTTGTAGCAAGATTCCATTACATCTGATACATTTAGCTGGAAAAATGACTCATTATGGTACAAAGGTTTCTTACATATTTGTAGGAATTCCCAACTCGAAAAAAATAAATAAATTAAATAAAATAAAATTAAAAAAATAAAAAGAATTGTTCACCTCTCCCTTAGGAGGGCACTCAGGATTTTAAAAAGCTTACCATAGGGTCAAGAAGGAATATTTTTGGGATGGCCTTAAATCTCATATTCAAAATTTTGTGGAAAAATGTTTGGTTTTCCAACAAAATAAAGTTGAGACAATTAAGACCTCAGGTATGTTGCAACCTTTAGTCAATCCATATCAACATTGGGAGGAGGTCTCAATAGATTTTATCACAGGTTTACCCAAGTCTGAAGGAAATCATGTCATCATGGTGGTAGTTGATAGACCTACCAAGTATGAACACTTTTGTGCATTATCTCATCCTCTTAAAGGTAGTACAATTGCTACTGCAATTATGGAAACAATTCAAAAGTTTAATGGAAATCCAAAGATTAAAGTAAGTGACAAAGATCCCATTTTCACTAGAAATTTTTGGATGGAATTATTTTCTAGTCTTGGTATTCAATTAGCTCATAGATCATCTTATCATCCTCAATCTGATGGGAAAATTGAGATTGTGAACAAATTTTTGGAAGGATATCTTCGTTTCTTTGTATCTGATAAACAAATAGAATGGGTCAAGTGGTTACCTCTAGCTGAATGGTAGTATAACACTTCCTTCCATACTGCAACATAAATGACCCCATTTATGACACTTTATGGATATCATCCACCATCTATCACATCATATTTAAGAGAAAATTCTAAGTTTCAAGCAGTGGAAGATCACATTGAGCATTAACAACAAGTTCTCCAACTCTTAAAGGATAACCTCACTCTAGTGTAGAAGAAGCTTTCCACACTCCTTAGATTCTCTTTGATCTACATGTCTCCCAAGTAAGCCTATAGTGAAGTCAATTCCCAGATACTTGTACTCATCTACCACCTCCAAGTGGCTACCCTCAAAGAGAAAAGTACCCTGATGCTTCTTTCATTTCAAAGAAAAAATTATGACTTTAGTTTTTTTGGTATTAACTTGCATTCCCACCTCTTAACGAAAGGATTCTAGAGCTTTCAAGTGTTCTCTCAAACCTAGTGGCCATTTAGTGATAAGAATAAGGTCATCTGCATATAAAAATAATTCACCACATATCTTGCTAGTTGGATGCCTTCTCCTTTGGTATTGTTTATCCACTCTTCAATCTTATCAATATATAAACCAACCAATGTGGGAGAAAAAGGACATACTTGTTTGACTCCTATGTCACTGTCAAAACATTCAGACATGCCTTCCTTTGTTATGATTCTAGCTCTAACCCTCTCATAAAGCTTATGAAAATATGCCCTATATTCCTTTGGGACCTTTAGCTCTTCCATTTTGTGTCATAGTTTATCTCTAGGGACAATATCAAAGGCTTTTTTGAAATCAACAAAGTAACAACATGCTTCCCCACCTTGGTTGTCCCAAACTTTTTCAATGAAGTGTCTTAGAGTGATGCAATGATCAATGGTAGAATGTTTAGGCCTAAAGCCAAACTATCCCTTTGCTCTTTTTCTGCCCATTAGTTGATTCTGCGCTCTAGCATGCTCCCAAAAAGTTTTCCAAGAAGAGGGTTGATCCTAATAGTACGGTAGTTGGAAGGGTTATTAATATCTCTGGTTTTGTGGAAAGGTATAACAACACTAGTTGTCCACTCAACCGGAAAGCTATCTTGATTGACTGAGAATTGAAGATGTGCACCACATATTGTTTTCCTCCAACCATTATTGCGTTTGACATGTTGGGGAGAGTCGTGACTGTGACACAGACCATAACTACGTGGAAGTTGGTGGAATCATTCCCCATGGAGACACATACAAAAGTGGTTGACTCTGAAACTTACGGAACGGTCGGGTACACTATCATTAACACTTTGGGTAATTTTTCTGCTTTTTTGGGTTTCACATGTGAATAACTTAACCTAGGATTGGGATTTCTTTTCGCATTTTCAAAGTTTACTATAAAGCAAAGAATATAGTATGAATGGTTTGACTCTAGATTTCTTGTAAAGCATAGAATAAAGCTTGGTTAATTGACTTGAGACTAGCTTAACCTAATTATAAGTTGAGAAACATGACAAGGAGAACACCATATCATGGATAATATATGCCACCATAATTGGGATTTTATTAAACATAAATTTATTTAAATTCAGTAGTTATTAAAATGGAAAACGATTAAATATTTTAACACAAATAGCTAGATTGTTGAGAATGTCCTTATAAAAAGGATGAGATTGTTTTATTATAAAAATGAGCATCAAAAAGAAGCTTTGAACTAGCGGTTGACGATAATAAAAAAGCTTTTGAACCCACAAAGTTGTAGAGACTCTTACATCTCTATAAAGTGTCTGTGTTGACAAAACGGATCAAACATACAACACCATACGTCTAACTTTTTAACTAAATTTGGACTGGATAGAGTCTTCTAAGTCTACGTATTAGTTATCAAGCAAGTCTGCATTATCAAGCAATCCTATCGCAGACTGTGCGAGGAATGGAATGGCCATGCTGTCACTCCTTAACCCTATCGTGCCTGAGAAGGTACTGTAACTCTCCAACACCGACGTATTCATCACTCCGTTTAGGTCGTTTCTCAAACCCATTTCTAATGGCGATCCCCTTGCTATTGTACGTTTGTACTTCCTCATAATAGCGATGCTGAATTTCCTGATGTTCGGAAGTTCCCTTGATGCGTGCTGTCGGAGGACATCCAACAGCGTCGAAATCAATGATTGAGCCCCCGGATCATAATCTGCCTGGCTTAGAAAGTTGAAGATCTGAGTAGCCAGAACACGTCAGAGCACTTCAAAGGGTCTCTCGCACGTTAGAGAAGTAATGAGAAAATTTTACCAGTCAAAAAAAATTTAAAAATTGATTTTTGTCATTTAAAAAAAAATTGGAATAATATTAAGAAGGGCTGTCAAATTGTCAACTTTTTTTTTTAAATTTCATTTTTTCTCAAATTAGAATTAGAATTTTAAGAATATTGAATTTGTAAATTTCTTTTCATGTTAAAACTTAAATCCCATTTCAAAAACAAAGTTTCCTTTTGAGTTGTTTTTTCTCATTTCAGAATCTCCCATTTCAAAAACAACAGTTTCCTTTTGAGTTGTTTTTTCTAATTGTGCATATGATGCAAGTTCTTATTAATTATTATGTCACAATTACCTTTTGATACCATTACATTTGGCAGTTTCTGAGTTGCTCCCATTTCAAAAACAATACTTTCTTTTTGAGATGTTTTTTTCTAATTGTGCATATGATGGAAGTTCTTATTAATTGTTATGTCACAATTACCCTTTGATACCATTACATTTGGTAGTTTCAATTGAGAGCGACTATATGTCAATGTGGGCCATGTATTAGGTCTGTAATTTCATTGGGTTGTGCTTGAAGGCTGCCCAAAGCAAGGTTTGACGACGATTTAAGCTGGAGATGAACATAGATTCATCATTCAGCGAACGCTTGTCAAGCAAAGTTTAAGCACGATTTATGCTTGGAGAGGAGGGCATTCAACAGGCTTCCTAATATACTAGACTTGATTTGTTTGAGGATTCCCAATTCCTGGGTTTTCATATTAAAAAAGGAGATACCAAAAACATATACACCTTTGTACACACTTTCGTTGAATCCTAAACCTGTTTAGTATTTTACTGAATTTTTTCATTCATGCAATAAACTTAAATTTGATTGAGCTACTTGTATATTGGCTTGAACGTTCTGGTCACAAAAATTTCCTACAAAATTAATCCTTATCTGAAGTGGAGGAGGGATATAGGTCTCCTGGCTATCCATTAATCTTATGTGGTTAGATTTCTCAATCACACCTGTAAGAGTAATGCATTTATTAATGCAGCCTTTGACATAAAAGTATATTTTTGTTTGTGAAAAAATAAAAAGAAATTTGAAAATAATTTACTATTGTCAATTGAATTGCTCCTTTTTTTTATGCTTTTCATAATGGAAGTGCTACATGAATATGTGCCCTTCTAAATGAAATTAAGACCTGCACTTCAAATTTGATCACTGGCAGCCAGTCCTATGGCTACTTCCTCATCCACTCCCACTTTCTCCGTCATAAGATCCACGACCTGTGAAAATATTACAAGAAAGGAATGAATCTATAGGATCAAATTCTTTTGCGAATGAAGTATGATGCAAGACTTTAATTTTTAAACTATAGATATGAACACACTATTCAACCTGCACCGCCGCTGCTCCGATCATGTTCAATTCAATGCTATTTACCTCTGGATATGCCTCTAGATATGCAGATAGATTTTGAAGAATTCTCGCTGCATAAGTACCCCGCCCTTCGTCGTTCAACAGGGAGATCAGGCGAGGGATCAAATTCCGAAAATAGGCTCGCCTAATGCTCTTCATTATTTCACAGTTCTGATTATTGTCGAATGAAAGAAAATTGAGGGCTTCTCCCGCCTTGCGGACGAGCTCCTCATTACCAATAGTGATTTTCATGAGAAAGAGAGAGAATAAATTATGCAGAACCCCATCAATGCAGCCGATGATCTCACGGAAGTCCTGGTCGCGAGCAATACTTTTCAGCGTCTCGATCGCCAGCGTTTTCAAATGTAATTCAGAGGAATTTGATTCTATGAGTGTGATAATTTTGAGAAGTAGCGCTCTGTTGCTTCCCATCTTAGAGCGATTGTCGTGGTCGTTCGCTAACAGTTTCAATATACATAAACCCACCTTACTGAAATCTGAGTAAGGATATTCAGGCGAGGACTGAGTTTCCTTCTGACCAGAACCTTTTTCAACCTGGTTGCCATGGTACAACAAAGACGCTATCAATTCCATGGAATTAGGGGCAGCCATCACCAGAGTGCGATTCCAGCCTATCTTGACCAAGTTGGAGATGATCTCTGCTGTGTTTGGGGATTTTTCTAGTAAAATCCCAAAAACAAAAAAAACTTTCACACAGAGACAATGCTCTTTTTTCTCCACAGGATCTTTAACACATCGAAAACAAAACAAAAGAAAATTATGAGCACGAGACAGAGTTTTCACACACACTAAGGATTTCTATCCATTAATAAAAATTGATGTTACAAATTATAATCTTCCTCTTTCGGAGAGGGATTCACCACTAAAAACTCACATCTGTGTGAAAAATTACATATATATATATATATATATATTTCACACTGCTGCGTGCATCCCTTTGCATATACAGAACATTACATATGCACTGTTGTGCCTTCCTTTTCAATTGCTGCTTCAACAAAAAAAAATTACATATATATATGACTACCCAAAAAGAAATTACTTACATCCGTTTTTCATGCTTCCGTTAAAAAAAAAAAAGTTTTACTAGCTTTTACTTGTGTCCATACTCCCGTAGAAAAAAATTATAAAATTAAAAACTTCACCAAAACTTACCAACCATCAGTAAATTTGCATTTACTGTTTTACTGACAAAACTGGCGTTAACGTAACTTTTACTTCACGTTGAATTCATTTTGCAGGCCTGTACTTCAACCAGTATTCAATTTGACTTTGGAAACCCATCGGGTCCGAGCTTCATCGCATAGCATGCACTTATGAAAAATTGTGCACCCTTGGTTTCCCTGATTGCGAAAATACTGTGGACCCGATAATCTATCAAAAAAATTAATTCCATCGTCGGGTCCGGCCCATCGGCGATTGCTCATTTATAAAAAAGTCATGCTCCACTTGAAACGCTGATAGCGATACGACGATGCGATATCGGCGATCGCTCATCGCAAATAACACCAAAAAAAACTTTATAAGTTCCCCATTGCCATTTCGCCGATGCGATATCAGCGGATCGCACATCGCTAAAATTGCTCATCGCTGAATCGCTCCAAGCTGAATCGCTTACCCGATGCGCAGTTGAAATTACGTTTTCAACACTCCCCTTTAATTTCAACTGCTGGGCATTCAATCATACCCAAACATTTTCTAAAAAATTCAAAGTTTTTCTGGTCCAATGGCTTTGTCAAAATGTCTGCTACCTGTTCCTAAGTCCTGCAATGTTGTAAAATGATTTCTCCATTGCTTACCAATTCTCTGATATAATGAAACCTTGTGTTGATAATGCAATAGCTGAGCTATTGTCACAAAAAATCATTGTTGCTTTTGCCTGCTCTCGACCTAAGCTCCTCAACATGCTTCTCATCCACACTGTTTGGCATGCTGCTGCTGTAGCTGCCACATATTCAGCCTCTATTGTAGACAATGCTACAATGGACTGCTTCTTAGAAGCCCATGAAATGGCTCCTAAACCCATGTGAAAAACATAACCGGAAGTGCTTTTCCGGTCATCTATACTTCCAACCCAATCACTATCAGTGTAGCCAACTAAATCTGAATGTTCTGAGACATTATATAAGAAGCCAAAACTTTTAGTACCTTTAACATACCTCATAATTATTTTTGTTGCTTGCCAATGTGCTTCCTTTGGCCTCTCTATGAATCTGGAAATTAAACTAACAACAAACATTATATCTGGCCTAGTTACTGTTAAATACATGAGGCTGCCAACTATGCTCTTATATAAGCTAGGATCAAAATCCTTGCTGCTGTCCTCTTTGCTGAGTTTTAACCCCATTACCATAGGAGTGATCGCTGCCTTGCACTCTTTCATATTAAATCTGCCCAATACTTCATTTACATATCTCGCTTGAGAGATAAAAATTCCATTTTCATTTTGATCTACTTCTATTCTTAAGAAGTATCTCAGCAAACCCATGTGAGTCATTTCAAATTCTTCTTTCATGACTGATT
>APFE030292325.1:0-14338 GCA_000404065.3 Pinus taeda | reverse complement strand
TAACGTATCCTAACGTGACCTATTCCCGGGGTCAACGTATCCGAATCCAACACTCAAATCTCCGTATCCTACAAATAATGAATCCCCATTTTAGGTTACTTAGGTCAATGCTAGTCAATGCTGGTCAAAACAACCTTCCTGCAACTTTGGTCAACGTAGGGACAAAAACCCTTCCTTCTTTGCACATGTGGAGAGCTGCCTTAGAAATCTATACCCCCTCAATGAAGGAGAGAGAGATATGTGAGTGAGTGAAGTGTCTAAATGAGGAGGCACCTTGTATTTATATGCAAACATTGAGGATGAATAAACATGATTGTTGGGCTTCTTAACCTACATTAGTTTGTTGGCTGACCTTGACAATTTGTCCATAAACAAAATAAATTCATAATTCCATTTGTACATGTCAGAATGAGATGATCTTTAGATCAATCTTACACTTCTCGGAGAGAGGAATCCAATAAAACTATCAGTTGCCTCATATAAGCTATCCAAGGTGAAACTTGGCCCTAGTTGCCAAATTTAACACTCCCTCTCAACTAGGGAGAACTTCACCTGCCAAACTGTCTGACAATTTGTACCATCCTTGTCTCTGATCTGCTCTACTCTGCTGAGCCATGAAGAAAGAAGAAATGGTCGAGAATGTATCATACCATTCTCTAGTGACCCGAAGTCAGTGTCTAATAATCGAGAGTGTGTCATACCACTCTTAATTGACCCGAAGTCAATTTCCATTGATCCCAGATCAATATCAAACATCCTAGCATAGGGAATACAATGGTACACAATGCGTCCATCGGTGGTACGATGGTCTCTATCCTCATTTCCCTACTCATTGGCCAGATGAGAGGTACTTCCCATGAGTCCTAGACTGCATGGGTAGGATGTGCCAATAGGAGAAGGTGAACCACTCATCCTGCTCATATGCCATAGGAGAAGGTGAACCACTTATCCTATGCATATCTCGACATGGGGTATCACGGGGAAGGTGAACCAGTCACCCTGTATATCGCGCACCATTAGGGGAAGGTGAATCACTCACCCTATGATCGCTCATCGCTCCAAGAAGTACCCCAAGCCCCCTCGGAGCTCCCAGAGCTCAACATCCATCTCATACGGGACCCTCATAAGAGGGTCTCTCCACGACTCCAAGTCGTTCACGAAAAGTTAAGAATTTGACCTTCCCCAGGGGCTTCGTAAGAATATCAACAACCCGATCATCAGTCCCAATATGATGGAAGCCTTATTGCTCCCTGTTGTACCATATCCCGAATAAAGTGGTACCTGATATCAATATGCTTGGAGTAGTCATGAAACACAGTATTCTCAGAAAGACGAATACCACTTTGGTTGTCACAATAGATCATGGTGGTATCCAGTACATGTCAAAACAACTCACTAAAGAGCTTCCTCAACCAAATAGCTTCACAGGGGGCCATACTAGCAGCAATGTATTCAACCTTAGCAGTGCTCAAGGCAATTGACTTTTGCCTCCTGCTCATCCATGATATCGAAACAGAACATAGAGAGAAGTAACATCTAGATGTGCTTTTGCGATCCACCACACTACCAACCCATTGTGCATCAGAGTAACCATGGAGCCTCACATTCCCAACAGTGTATCTCAGTCCATAAGTGATTGTGCCCTAGAGATATCTCAATTGATTCTTGGCAGCAATCCAATGTATGTGATGAGGCTCGACCATAAACTGACTCAATGTATTCACTGCACAACATATGTCTAGACGGGAGTTCACCAAGAACATCAGGGCCCCCACGAGTTGACGATACTGAAAAGGATTTCCCAAATCAGGCCCAACACTTTTACGTAACTTCTTGAAGTTAAGTTCCCTTGGAGTAGTCACAGACTTGCAATCCACCATCCCAAATCTTTCAAGTAGCTTCACGATGTATTTTTCTTTAGAAGGGAAAATCTCACCTGGCTTTTGCTAGACCTCCAACCTTAGGAAATAATGCATCGATCCTAGGACCTTCATCTCGAATTCGGAAGCCAACTCCCTCTTACATTGATGAATAAGAGGATTTGCACCCGTTAGAAAGAGATAGTCCACATAAAGTACCAAGATGAGAGGTCTATCATTCTCAACCTTGAAATAAAGGTTCGAATCAACTTCACTTCTTGTAAATCCCAACTTCATCAGATAGTTGTCGATCCTCTCATACCAAGCTCGAGGAGCTTGCTTCAACCCATAGAGGGCTTTCTTCAATCTTCATACATGTGTATGATGATCTTGAACTTCGAACCCCTCGGGTTGTTCTACATAGACTTCCTCCTTAATTGAACCACGTAAGAAGGCAGTCTTGACATCCATCTGGTGTAGATTCCATCCTTGCAAGGCAACAAGGGCTATAATCGAACGGATGGTGGTATATCGAGCAACAGGTCAAAATATCTCATCATAGTCCACACCTTCATTTTCAAAGAAGCCTCAAGCAACAAATCTAGCGTTGAACTTTTCAACACTTCTATCAGCTCCATGCTTGAGCATTCTTCATAATTGACTCATACTCTTCGTTCATAGCATCCTTCCAAACTTGGTGCTTCACAACTTCTTCGAATGTGTCAGGCTCAGATTGAACAATGGTGCTCATTATAGTTAAGTACCCTTGGTACTTGTTTGGCTTCTTACTTTCACGAAATGTCCCCTTAGGTGCAACATGTCTCTCGGCATCTTCGAAAGTTACCCTAAGGCATGAGGA
The DNA here is from genome assembly GCA_000404065.3 of Pinus taeda. Taxonomy (NCBI): domain Eukaryota; kingdom Viridiplantae; phylum Streptophyta; class Pinopsida; order Pinales; family Pinaceae; genus Pinus; species Pinus taeda. The sequence goes on along the minus strand of APFE030292325.1, from coordinate 11,620 downwards.
TCTCCTTTTTGAGGAGGAGGGCTCATGAGGGGGTGCATCAATGGGATCCATTATTGGAATTCCTAAGTTTAACCCGTTAGAAATTCTTCCTATACTATCTGATTTATTTCTTCCTACTTGTTCAATTACTTAACAACTTGTTTACCATGTAAACACTAAAAATAAATACAAGTACAGTATCAACACATACAGATCATCAAATGAAGAAAAAATCAAGCACACAAGTGACACCGTTGTTTTTGGACTAATGTCCCCGGAAAAATCCAATGCAGGAAAACCGGTGCAGCTATTCAAAGGATTTTATTATTATGCAGCCTCAGAATACAACTTGGGTGCCAGAAATGGCTCACCTAATAGGGAATGGCCTTGGCAGTATTACCTCCCAGTCGGAGACAGATATTTCGGCTAAATCGCCAGATGAACGATCCCATAGCAACAATGCAACTTCTGCTACTCTGAGTCACTCTGATAGGGACTGTGTCACCCTATCCGGCTCTTTAGCTCCTAGTCTATCCCATGAAAAATCTCCTAGCTCTGCCTTTAGGCCTGGCGTCAGCCTCTCTGGCCCAACGTCGGCCTCTCTAGGCTCTGCGTCACCCTTTGGAGCCCATGCGTCTCACACGCTGGCCCTCTCTTGTTCTGTGCAGTTCTTGGCTGCCTCTGTGTGGCCTCTGGCTACCTCTGCGTGGCCTCTAGCTGGCTCTGCGTCAACCTCTCCCGGATTCTGCATTGGTCCTCCCAATACTAACTCTGCCTCTCTTCTATGTATTCACTGCCCCTTAGCTGCAACTTAGATCACTTACTCAATTTCCTCAGCAAACCCTGCCCCAGATTGAGTTCTTGATCTCTCTCGGTGTGTCCTCCAACTGACCCTCAAGCCTCCTCTTATATTTTTCTCATTGCTCCATCAACGACCGAGATTAAATCTCTAATCAACGGCTCAGATTAGATTTGGCTTGATCCATGAATTTTGGACCCTTCTAACCCAGTTTTATATTAATACCTATTAATATTTTATTTTTCCTAAGTTTAGACTTAGGAACTCCATTAAAGATATTAATTATTTTAATATCTCCCAAACCGGTTAGATTCTACCCAAACCATTTTTGGGTCTTGGAGATCTCATGTGCTTTAGCCTCTCCACCAATTTTCGTGGCTAGACACATTTGATGCTACCTGAAATCAACACTCCCTCTTAGCAAGGACTGTGCTCTAGTAATACTCCTCACTCAAGATCACCCTGATCATCCAGCATCAGTCCCTGTGCTAATGCTAGGTCTCCCTGCCCAACATCCTCTGCACTGCTGCATCTTATACTACTGCCCATGGCCCTACCACTGCCACTGCTGCATCTGTACGGCAGCTCCCTGCATTTGTGCTGCTGCCCATGGCCCTGCCACTACCACTACTACATCTACATTGCATCCCCTCTCATCACGCTGCATCGTGTTACCCATAGCACTACCACTGCTAACCACTGCACTACAACTTAGTTACTGAGAAGTAACTGATCCTCCCAACTCTGACATCTCTGTCACGCTAGAAACACTCTCGATGTTGAAGCTTCCTCTGTCGCTGACAAGTGCTCCCTCTATTGACCTTTGCACTACTACAACAACTCCATGCATCTCGCACTATTGCCTCACGTTGTCCTGGAACTCCTGCACTGTAGCACCGTCTGTCACTCAATCCGCATCCGTCTCTTACCGACATCCACCAATCCTGCTACTTCTCTTCGGGGCTCCCGTAGCAAGGTATAATCCAAGAGGTTGGGTACCTCAAGGATCCTACCCCTCATCGTCTATAGTCCGTTTGACTACAGTGCGATGTATCCCCACTTCCTCTCAAGTGGCACATGAGCACTCATGGCACAGTCGTCATCTGTCTCCACTTCTTTCTTTGCCCTCGCAAGCGCTGCCTTGGTCTCAAAAGCCTCTCCCTTGCTCTTCTTCCTTGGACACTGGTTTGCATAGTGACCGAGTTCCCCTTAGTGGAAGCACTTGACCTTAGAGAGGTCCTTCTTCTTCCATCTCTCTTGCTTTCCCGCAAATGCTAGAGAAACATCCTCCTCTTCCTCTTTCTTGATTCTGACCCCCTTACCGCTACTCCCTATCTTGGTTAGCCATCTGATCTTTTCTTGACAAAGAGCCACCCATAGTTCCTCCCAATCCGGAAGGTTCGATTTCGACCTGCCCAATAAGCTCTGGACAAATACCTCCCAGTCCTTTGAGTCTGCGTTCAATGCGGTCCTCTCCAACATCTCCTCATCCAGCGTGGCCACTATGGAAGTCAGTTGGTCTTCGATCTCTGTCAATCACCTGAGGAAGATATCTATCTGCTCTCCCCTCTGCATCTCATATGAATGCAACTGATTTTCTAGAAGAATCTTCCCTGTAGGAAGTATGCTGATACAACTTCTTCTGGGCATCCCACATCTCATTTGTTGTACCCTTCTCGACAATATGTGGTACCACATGATCCTTGACCCCGTCAAGGATGATGCACTTAGCCTTGGCCATTGCTTCTTCTTACTTCTCATTTTCAGCCAGGTCAACTAGGATCACTATCGTTTTCAAGGCGAAGTGCTTGATGCGATACCTGTCTAGAATGGACAAGATCTTGGTCTTCCAGATTATGAAGTTGGAAGCTTCGTCCAGTCTATCCTGATCTTTCAATCCATTCATTGCCATTTCGTTGCTCCTCTTTCGACTCTTTTGAGTCTCTCAACTTTCTGTCTGGAAGTTCTCCGTTTGACTCCCTCTGAGCCTCGTTTTCCCTCCTGGAAACCCCTCTGCCAATGTCGAGATGCCCCACTCCGATCGTTTGTGCAACAACACCACTGATCTGGATTTTTTGGCTAGAAATCCTCGACAGCAACTCCCTCCTCCTTGGTCTTGCCTTGTTAGGTACTATTCTGACCACAGTACCCCAGCAGCTTCACTCTGCAACTTACCCACAACCTCTTATGCCTCAACAATCTGAAGGTCTGAGCCTCTAGGCTCTGCACAATCCTGGCACTGGCAAAATCTGCACCTCCTGGCCACAATGTCGATCCTTCTTGACTGAGAAAGATGACAGAGCACTGCATAGGTCAAGTCTACTCCTCTCTACCTCAGCGTTGATCCTCCTCCTGGGGCGAACTGATGACACAGGCCCTCTGCATCACCCCTTCCTTGCTGCTTTCTGCTAGGAACAACTTTTGTCACTCGGGACAGTTGTTTTTGCTGCTACTGCTTTGCTCGGATGATGCCTTCAGTTATCCTATGATCTGCAACCATGCTCTGATACCATGTTGGAATTTCTAAGTTTAACCCGTTAGAAATTATTCCTGTACTATTTGATTTATTTCTTCCTACTTGTTCAATTACTTAACAAGTTATTTAACATGTAAATACTGAAAATAAATACAAGTACAATATCAACATACACAGATCATCAAATGAAGAAAAATCAAGCACACAAGTGACACCGTTGTTTTTGAACTAATGTCCCTAGAAATATCCATTGCGAGAAAACCGTTGCAGCTATTCAGAGGGTTCTATTATTATGTAGTTTCAGAATACAACATGGGTGCCAGAAATGGCTCACCCAACAGAGAATGCCCTTGGCAGTAGTACCTCCCGTGGGAGACAGATATTTCGACTAAATCATCAGATGAACGATCCCACAACAACAATGCAGCTTCTGCTACTCTGCATCACTCTGATAGCGGTTGTGTCACCCTGTCTGGCTATCCAACTCCCAGTTTGTCCCACGAAAAATCTCCCAACGTTGCCTCTAGGCCCTGCGTCAGCCTCTTTGGTCCAACTTCAGCCTCTCTAGCCCAGCGTCAGCCTCTCTGGGCTCTGCGTCAACCTATGGAGCCCATGTGTCTCATGCGCTGGCCCTCTCTGGCTCTGCGCAACTCCTGGCTGCCTCTGTGTGGCCTTTGGTTGCCTCTAGCTAGCTTTGCGTCAACCTCTCCTGGCTTCTGTGCTGATCCTCCCGGTACTAACTCTTCCTCTTTGCTATGTATTCACTACCCCTCAGCTACAACTCAGATCACTCACTCAATTTCCTCACCAAACCCTACCCTAGAAAATCGAGTTCTTGATCTCTCTCTGTGTGTCCTCCAACTGACCCTCAAGCCTCCTCTTATACTTTTCTCGTTGCTCCATCAAACGGTCGAGATTAAATCTCTAATCAACGACTAAGATTAGATTTGGCTTGATCCATGAATTTTGGACTTTCTAACCCATTTTTATATGAATACCCATTAATATTTTATTTTTCCTAAGTTTAGACTTAGGAACTCCATTAAAAATATTAATTATTTTAATATCTCCCAAACCAATTAGATTCTACCCAAACCATTTCTGTGTCTTGGAGATCTCATGTGCTTTAGCCTCTCCACTAATTTTCATGGCTAGAGCACATTTGATGCTACCCCAAATCAACATCCATTGGTCCTTAAACATAGGGCATCAACTCATCCTGTTTTCCTGAATCTGCTTCTTTGTCCTTCCTTGGAAGAGGAAGGTTACTAATCTTCCCAAGGGAAACATCCTCATCGAAGGTGACATCATGACTTATCTCCACTTCTCTTTGACCAGGCACATAGATTCTATATGCCTTAGAAGTTTCACTGGAGCCCACAAATACTCCTTTCTTCCCAGAAGCATCCAATTTTCTTCTCTTTTCTTTCGGCACATGAAAATATACGGGGCTACCAAAAATTCTAAAGTGAGAAACATCAAGTTTCTTACCAGTGAAAACTTCTGCAGGAGTTTTGGATTCCTACGCTTGATGAGGGCATCTATTTTGAACATACACATCAATGTTCACAGCTTCGGCCCATAAGAACTTCAGAAGGCTTTGATCATGAAGCATGGCACAAGTGGCTTCTACGATAGAGCGGTTCTTCCTTTCAACAACACCATTTTTCTCAAGAGAATATGCGGTAGTAGTCTCCCTCTTAATGCCAGCGTCTCTACAATAATCATTGAAATCATTTGATTCATATTCAGTTCCATTCTCAGTCCTCAATATTTTGATGATCTTCTCGGTTTGATTTTCGACCAAAGCTTTGAAAGAACATAACCATGAGAATACTTCATCCTTCTTCTTCAAGAAATATATCCAAGTCTTGCGAGAGAAATCATCCATAAAGATAGCATAATATAAATATCCTCCCAATGAGTTCACGTGCGTCATACCATATAGATTAGAATGAACCAATTGCAATATTTTCGTAGTCTTGCTATCACTTGAGGGGAATGGTCCCCTTTTATGATTTCCTTCGGCACGCCCCTAAAAACACCTTCATGTTCTACTTTAAATTCAGGCATACCTGCTACCATCTTCCTCACATCGGGTAAAGCCTTATAATGTTGATGAAAAAACCTTTGGTGCCATAATTCGGATTGAAGTGATGTGTTGCAAGACATAGCTCCCAATGGACTTCCTCCAACTTGATATAGCCTATCAACCCTAAATCCAAGTTTAAATGCATATTTGAATTTTTTATTCCACACATGTACCTTTCCATCGATGAATGCCACCTTGAATCCTTTGTCCTCCATTGTCGAGATAGATACCAGGTTCTTCTTTAGATCGGGTACATATAGTACTTCTTGTAGGTGAATGGTGTTACCTTGATTCAATTGAAGAGTAACATTCCCAACTCCCTTCACAGGATAGGTGGCATTGTCTCCAAGGATAATTTCCAAATCTTTATCCTTTTCAATCAGATTTGAAAGAGTTTCCTTATACCCAATGAAGTGCCTTGATGCACCACTATCAATCAACCAATTTCCCAAAGTGTCTGGAGGAGATGCAATAGAGAGGGCAGATATAAGATAAAATTCTTTTTTCTTGTTATCAACAACATTAGATTCATCATACCTAGTGTTTCTTGATCTCTTGGGAGGGTGACCATTTCCTTGATGAGCGGGAGCATTCCTTTTTCCTTGGTTGTTGAATCTGCCATTCCTTTGATTGTTGTTGCCCCTGAAATTGTTGTTGTGGTGGTTGTCATCATCATGAGCTGTATCCCTTCTATTAGGGCACGCCCTAGCATAGTGGAAAAACTTGTTGCAAATGAAGCATCTTCCCTTCCTTCCATTTTTGAAACCCGACCTTCCTTGACATTGCTTCTTTGAACCTGCATTATTCTTCTTTTTAGCATGAGCAAAGAATGCAATAGGATCATTCCCATTTGAAGGCATATCTAGTTCCATCATCCTTGTTTCTTCTTGAAAACATCTAGTCAACAATTCTTCAAAACCTAGAATCCTATTGTTGTTAAGAATAGTGGTGTTGAACACGGTCCATTCACGAGGGAGTCCTCCAAGGGCAATGAGAGTTAGCTCCCTATCCGTAATAGCTTCTCCAATTGAAAGAAGATCATTTTTTATCTCGGTAATCGTCATGAAGTAGGATTGAATGTCTTCACTTCTTCCCTTCTTTATATCCTTCAACTTGTTTTTGAGAAAGAGAACTTGGTTTGCATTGCTAGATTTGAACATGCCAACCAACCTGTCATATATCTCCTTTAATGTGATCAAATCAGAGATTTAAGCAACTAAATGATTATGAATAGAATCTCTGATGATCTTCTTTGGTTTGACTTCACCCTTCTTGTACTTTGTCTTAGTAGCAGTTGGTGCATTAGATCCATATTCCATAACATCTTGCTCTTCCAAAGTCAAATCAAGAGACATCCTTCACGCATGATAATGAGAGTTATCATGAAGCTTGCTATCAAACTTGAAGTAGGATGTGGAGACCATTGAATCTTGTCCTTGATCAAAGGATCTCAGTGATTTCTCTTTTCACTCTTGCTTGAGCTTTGTCTTCAACTCAACTCCGATACTATGTTAATTTTAGATAACAATGGTATGTTCTATGCTTAAGAGCAATTTACTTCAATTTTTCTTATTAGCCCAATATCAATATCCAATTTAGCAATCACATCAACATGATAGTAAAATGCAAATAGAACATAAACAATAACAATAGAAGACAAGAGGACACAAGATATGGTGCTAGCCAGAGACAAACCCTAATGTGGGGAAACCCTTTGATCAATTCTTCTTATTATTCTTCAAAAGTTTAGCGGAGAGAGAGAGAGAGAATACAATATACAATATTCATTTGCCCAATTACAGTGAAATCTGTCCCAACAAACAACAACTATAGAAAACCCTAACCAAAAATTCAACCCTGGTCAACAGGGCAGAATTTGACCTGCAAAAAAACTTGGTCAAACTTAGTTAACTTGGCCTCTAACAGCTAGTCAAATCAGCCCAAAAACATTTCGAAAATATCCAGTCAAATATGGTCAACAAAGTCAACATTGCAGCAAACCCTTCTGCAATCAACATTGGTCAAACAATCTTGATTTCTGTGCCCAAAAATGCAGCCTACTGAAACAGAGATCTCCCTTACAAAAACGCAATCAAAACAAGTCAACGTTGGTCAAAGCAACCTTCCTGCAACTTTGGTCAACGTAGGGACAAAAACCCACCCTTCTTTGCACATGTGGAGAGATGCCTCAAAAATCCGTACCCAATCAGTGAAGGAGAGAGAGATGTGACTGAAGTGTCTAAATGAGGAGGAGGCACCTTGTATTTATATGCAAACGTTGAGGATGAATAGACATGACTGTTGGACTTCTGAGCCTACATTAGTTTGTTGGCCGACCTTGACAATTTGTCCATAAACAAAATAAATTCATAATTCCATTTGTACATGTCATAATGAGATGATCTTTCGATCAATCCTACACCTCTCAGAGAGAGGAATCCAATAAAAATACCATCTGCCTCATATGAGCTGTCCAAGGTGAAGTTTGGCCCTAGTTGCCAAATTTAACAGTTACCACAGCCTTTGTTTTTACACCCTTCTTCATATGCCTTTTACTTTTTATTGATTTTTCTTCATTTTTTTATTGCTCGGGGCTCAAGGGGATGAGAACATGATGTGTAAGATATAGCAGTGATTACTCCCTTAAGGTTAGTCAGCTCATCACCCACCAAGGGTTGGGACATTCATGGGTTCCTTAATGATGCAAGGGGCACTCATAGGTGTGAAAATTTCAAACTAAAACCCTATTGCAGTAACTGGTATTATTAATCTTAATTGTTAATTCATTTAACAATTTAACTGCTACGACAAATATTGAAACAAACGCACTGCAACATTCACAAATAAAATACCGAAGAAAAAATAAAATGTTGGAAGATGAGAAATTCTAGCACACATAAAATTAACAATTATTTTTTGACAAAAGTCCTTGGAAAAACCCAATGCGGGAAAACCAGTGCAACAATGAGGGTTTTATTATTATGCAACAGTGAAAATATGAATAATTGGATGCCGAAATACGGTAATCCTATAGAGAAAAACACTGGAAAAAATCTATTGAGGAATTTCCTCACCCCACAGGGAATGCCTGACACAACTTGCCTTCAGAAACTCGGCCCTTTGACCCTCTACGTCAGCCTCTATGCAGCCTCCTTGACATGAAGCCTATGAGTGGTCTCTAATGAAGTCGTTTTGGTCTCTGAGACTCCTTCCTGGCCTCCAGAACTGAAAATGTCTTTCCCTCTCAGCAAATTGAACTTTCCTCTAGAAGTTGCTGCAACTTCTTTGTGGCTCTTCTGCCTCTCTGAAAATTCACTCGCTGGATCTAGAATACTTCCTCCAACCTCACTGTCTCTACCCCTCATACTCTGCTTCGATATCTAGCTCTCTCCGACAACTGACTATTGCTACTCTAGAACTCGATCTGCCAAGAAATCGAACTGCTCAAGTGTCTTCTCCATCACCACATCGACCTCCTCTTATATTCCTTAGTTGGAGCACGAACGACCAAGATTAAAACATAATCGATGGCACGGATCATCTCTAGATTGATCCGTGTGAGTTTCTAGATGATTCTCGCCTTGACTTAATTAACACTGATTAATTAACCATATTCCCTAAGTTTAAACTTAGGAAATATTTAAAAATTGGTTAATAATCTAATTAAGTCATTTCTAGGCAGAATTTCCAAAAACGATTTCTGGGTTTTGGAGACCTCATGTATTCTAGCCTGTCCACCAAATTTCATGGCTATAATACATCCGATGCTACAAAAACTAGCAATAGGGGCCCTAGGAACCAGGGTGATAACCATAATGATAGGGGGTAGAGCTCATGTTTGGCTTTTGCCCATGTGCTAAATTTTATTGTCCCAACCATCTTTTGCATTTTGTGGTACATTTCCTGTTGTATGTGGCCATATTATGCTTTTATCTTCTTTTTTTCAGCTGCATCAACCTTTGGAGCATCGTTCCAAGCCCGACTCAAGATGTGGAAAAGGGGAGTGGTGTCGACATTTCAACTATTGCAGCAACTGGAAATTATTCTTCTAACTGTAAATTAATTAGCAATTTATTTGCAATGACAAACAACCAATAATTCACAACTATAATTTTCACCAATAAAATACTACGAAAAATAAAAGTGTTGGAAACTGAGAAAAGGTAGCACACACAAACACACATAAATATAACATCGTTATTTTGGAAAATATCCCCAAGAAATACCAATGTGGGAAAACTGGTGCAACAACTGAGGGTATTTATTATTATTTGCAGTAGAAAATATGAGTACAATAATTTGGATGTCAAACTGGCAATCCAATCTGAGAGAATCAATAGCAAAATTATTGTGAGGATTTTTCCTCACACCACAGTAGTTTTCAACTCCAAAAACTAGCTCCTCAGTAGTTCATACTTCCTTCTACATTAGCTTATGCACAGTGCTTGCGCAAGCCTTGCTTCTACTGCCCCTAGAAACTCTTGAAATCTACAGTTGTGCTTCTCTCTAGCTCTAGAACTGATTCGTTGGCCCTCTGATCAAAATCCAGGTTACTAGCTATTGAATCCACTGCTCCTCCATAGCTAGATCAAGCTCCATCGTTGTTGTTGCCTACACAATCCTTGGGTAGACCCTCTCAGCAAACTCCCACTCCCTCAACCTCACTCTCCAAAACTGGAAAATCTTCCTTCAGATACTGCTAACTTCACTTGCCACCTGCTACTCACCCACTGGCTCGACCTCCACTACTAAATCACTCCTGCTACTGGGAATATGACCTTCCTGGGCAATTGAGTATCTGCACATGTGCGCTCTCCATCTACCCATCGACCTCTTCTTATAATCTCCAGTTAGTACTTCAACGACCACAATCAAAACTTAATCAATGGATGAGATCATCTCCAAGTCGATCCATGTGTGTTTCTAGATTACTCGCACATTTTTCAATTAATTCCTATTAATTAACTATTTTTCCTAAGTTAGACTTAGAAAACTTTTAATTATGGTCAATTATTTTAATTAAGCCATCTATAGATGGAATTTCCATAAACGATTCTAGGTTTTGGAGAACTCCTGTGTTTTAGCCTCTCCACAAAGTCTCAAGACTAGAAACACCATCCGATTCTACAAAAACTATTGATTTGGAGTAGCATCGGATGTGCTCTAGCAATGAAATTTGGTGGAGAGGTTGGGGCACATGAGCTCTCCAATACCCAGAAAGGGTTTGGGCAGATTCTAAACAATTAAGGAGATATAAAATAATTAATATTTTTAATGGAGTCTCTAAGTCTAAACTTAGGGAAAATAAAATATTAACGTGTATTAATATGAAACTGTGTTAGAATGGTCCAAAAGACATGGATCAAGCCAGATCTAATCTTAGCCGTTGATAAGGGACTTAATCTCAGCCGTTGATATGTCAACAAGAAAAGTATAATAGGAGGCTTGAGGGTCACTTGGAGAAAACACCAGAGTGATCAATCATTCTATTCTCTAGAGTGGGGTTTGCTAAAAGAGATAGAATTAGTGATTGGGAGTTGCACCGAGGGGCATTGAGTACAGAGAGACAGAGAAGTAGAGATAGTGTCGGGAGAGCAATGCAGTAGCCCGGGAGAGTGATGCAGAGTCAGTCAGGGCTCACGCAGGGCCACGCAGAGGTAGCTAGAAGCTGTGCAGAGCCTCAGAGAGGCCAATTTTATTGACACAGAGAGCTAGAGGGTTGATGCAGGGCCTCCTAAGGATGACGCAGACCCATCCGGGGTGACGCAGGGACAACGTTGGGCAGAGAGGGGTTGGCGCAGTCTAGAGAGAGGTTGACGCTAGGGTTTTTGGGGCAGAGTGGTGCTGAGGAGCTGTCGAAAGGATTATTCGGGGTTTCAGCCAGGAGATTTGTCAAAAACTGAGAGGTTTTACTGCCAAGGAAATTCTTTGCTAGGTAGGCCAATTTCGGCACCCAGATTGTACTCTGATATTGCTTAATAAGAAAACTCTCAGATAGCTGCACCGGTTTTCCCACATTGGGTTTTTCTGGGGACATTGGTCCAAAAATAATGGTGTCATATAGTGTGATTGTTTTTGTTTCCTTTAGTTATTGATCTGTAATATGTTGAGCATGCACTAGTGTTTATTTTTCAGTATTTACATTGTAAATAACTTGTTAAGTAACATAACAAGTAGGTAGGAATAAATCAGATAAAGTGCATGGAGGGTTTCTAACTAAGTAGACTTAGAAACTTCAACATGGTATCAGAGGGTGATTGCAGATCACAGGAGG
>APFE030292324.1:19849-81825 GCA_000404065.3 Pinus taeda | reverse complement strand
AGAAACATTGGCCATTAAAGAAACTCCTGCGATTATCAAATCTACCAGCCAAATGATTGTAGTTTCTATTGTCATCCATTCTTGAGGCAAATTGAGAAGATTTTACCTATGGCTGGTTGTAGCTTTTGTTCATCCTTAAGGTGGATTGCCCTTGATTTACCTGGTAGTCTTTGTGTAGTAGGTGAGATGCATCGCACCCTGACCATGGAGCAAGTGAGATGGTCCAGTTTTGACTAGTTCTGAGTAGGTTTTTAGGGAGAACTTTTGGGAAATGATGTAATCAGCTAAACTTGTTCCTTTAGGGTATGAAACAACACTTTTAGGGTCTTAGAAGCCCTTGGTTTATGGACATATGTGATTGGGGTTGTAGTGTCCAAATATGTCTATAACAGTTGCCCCCTAAAGCATGAGGTCGTAAATCCTTTTGATGTCAGGTGAAATGCTTTATCATGAGGATCTGAGGTTTTTCAAACTGGAAGGAGACCTGTAATAAGATAGAATACAATACATTATCTTCATAATATTTTCATGATCTAGCTAAGGCGGGCATTCCCATGCTCATCTTTATAAATTCATTTTCATGTACATAGGACAGACAACCATCTGTGTGGCAGACTGATGATTCTGATAGAGCCATCATCCTTTGGTTTGGATGATTATCTGTATAACAATGATGTACATTTGATGTCTTTATTTTCCTGTATACATCACAACCCAGATGGATGAAACTAGATCTGGGATCTTCAAAACTCATTCAATCTTCGCCCGAAGTATAAGTCGATCCATGTGAAAAGATGTTTTGGCATCGAACATGGAAAGACATCGCTTGATTACCAGCCAATGATGTAAGCTGTTAACAGGCATGAGAGGAATCATCGATAATGATAATGACCCTCAAGGTACTGTAGTACAATTCACGTGGTGTGAATACATGAGTCGATGTCAAACACCACACAAAATCTTTCAGTCAAAGGCTATTGATGTAAATGTGTTGCCGGAAGTGAGAAACTTGCCATTGAGGCATGCAAGCTTCAAAGTACTGAAAGGGTTGTTCCTAGGTCAACTCCTTGGATAATGAGCTGATGTTGACAAGAAGTGACCCGTCGTAGGAGGGCCTTAATAAATCCCACATCTACGACATGGAATGGAGCAAATGATTTTATGGAGGTGAAAACGATCTGATGATACAGGGTTTAGGGTGGCGGTCATGAAAGAATGAAGCGTGAAGGTATTGTAGTAGATGAGACACAAGCTGGGTCGGTGAATTCTCTGAGCGACCTCTCTTGAACATATCGATGACACTAAATGGATTGATAGCGTTAACCCCAAAAATGGATGGTATGGTGGACCAATGGTAATATGACTAGTGAATGGAATAACTCAACCTGACTCAATCATGGTGATGGAGTGAAAGTGTCATGTTCAAGAGCGACTTGCTACCAATAAAGTTTCTTCAAGTTTTCTTCCCAATATTTCCCCAGTCATTTCTGACTAGTACCTCTTTACTTTTGTCAAGCTTGAGGAGGATAACATATGCTTGTTCTATAATTTGCCCTTCGGGAAAACCTGTTGCTATGTTTTAACGAGCCTAGCGATAGTGAAACTTGCTCTTGTCTTCATGGACAAGTTTGTCGCTATTGTTTTAATGAGTTTAATGACAAAGATAACTCGGTCCTTTTCACTTTTAGAGAGTCTGAAAAAGGACAAAAATGAAACTCCAGTATTCCTTTTTCGTCATGTAATCCCTTAAGTCCGAAAAAGTGTAAAATAATATGAAAGGGATGACTTTTCGATAGTTTTAACGAGCCGAACAAGACAAATGCTTGATATTTTTGTGTAATAATCCCTCAGGTCCAAAAAGATTAAAATCTAGAGGAGGGATAGCACTTCTGATCGCTTTAACGAGCTGGAGAGGCCAATTGCTCGATAATCTTTTCATATTTTACGAGTCAGATGAAAAGAGCTTAAAGAATACTCGTTTCTTGAGGAACGAGTGATGATTTTGGATAGCAGCTTGTTCTAGGTAAGGTTTGGAACTTTTCAATCACGACAGTGTAAAGAAGATGGCTAATAGAATCACTCATCACAGCTATTCCTCAAAAGGGGTAAACAATCAAATGGAGGTGTATGATCGGCTAAAAAAGAGTGGAGGTGATGGTAAGAACACGACCAAGGCTCAAAAGCTTATAATAATGCGATCCCAATGGTTATCTACCAAAGGTGGGTTCATTTTTTTAATGAGCTTAAACTCTGGTGGAACATATGCTCATTGCTAGGTTTATTTTTTAACAAGCTTGAACTTCGCGTAAAACTGCTCGTGGCGGGTTTATTTTTTAACGAGCTTGAACCTTGCGGTAACACTACTCGTGGCCTGGTTCATTTTTTAATGAGCTTGAACCATGTGACAACATATGCTCAGATTCGATTTCATGTTTACATAAGATTGAAATGAAAAACTATGCTTGTTATAAGTGCGCATGCCCCCAGCATAGTGACGCAAATCGAGATGTATGCCCCCCAAGCTTCATTGCATTCAATGAGGTGGTTGGAATGAAGGTTTACCTTCGAGATCTTTGAAAGACTCGACTTGGATAGGGAGTTGTTTCGTTTTTTAATTAGGTTGACACAGTAAAAGAACTATCCTTGGAACTTCTTGTTCATCTTTTAACGATGTCGACACAAGACAAGAACCGTCCTCGAAATCCACCGTATTTACAGCATTTGATAGAAAATAAAAAATTGAAGGATGATTAAGGTCGCTAGAATGATCTTCATGGTAATCCGGAAGATGGGAATGATGGTGGTAATCTTCCCATGGTGCCTCTCCTATCATCATTGACTGAATGATTCCTTCATTTCTAGAATGTACATGCGACCAAGGATTTGAAGAGGTGCCATATTCCTTAGACCTATCTATCCAAACACTCGATGAGCATTGATTTGGGTTTGCTCCCCAGGCCAAGAAAATTGATTGCTACAATATTTCTATTGGGCTTGGGGAAAATACCTGGTGATGATCCATGCTAACAAAATGTTCACGAATCTTCTAAATCTTTTAGATACAGAAGATATCATATTACAGGTTCCTACCGTGGCCACTTCCGCCAGATTGTTTGGAGGTGGTAGGGAAAAAGTACCCATCAATGTAGGGTCTTTTAGGAGGCTGAATCCGATATTATGAAGCAATTGAGAGCTTCCGTGGATCATCGGGATGCTTCCCGTAACTTGTGAACTATTGGGGAGAAAGGTTTGTTGGCCAACGATTATAATTCCTCCTTGAAAAGGAAATGCAATCTTTCTGAAGTATGTCGACACAACAGCAGCCATAGCATAAATCCAGGGCCTTCCCAGTAGGATGTTGTAATCAAGGTTTCCATCGATAACTTCAACATCAATTTCTACTGTTTTCCCCCCCAGTTCAACTTGCAAGTTACTGAAAATCCCGTACGGGGTGTATGTCTGTCCATCAAATGCTTTTAACGTCATCGACAATCGTGACAAGGGTGGTGAGCCTAAAGTTTTCCAGAAACTCATTGACATAATACATGTAGATGCCCCCTCATCAATAATTGTTCGATGAATAGTTTTTTTGAGGGCTTTCACTTGAATGAGGAAAGCGAGCTGAGCTAGTAATTGAGGTTCAAATCCTTTATGATTAAAGGCCACAAGATTGGAATCTGCCGGGTCAATCCCACCTATTGCTGATAATAGAGCCTGCTTTTGGGAGGGGTAATTTTGCAGTACTTCAAGCGTCGACATAGCGGACGAAGATTGGGCTAGGTCCTCTACTATATTATAATTCTATGCTGCTCTAGCATGAGGATTAAATGTCGATTTGTGTACTACTCCCTTTGGCAGTTTTATTGTTAGCTCAGGAATTATGGGTGGCACAACTTCGGTCAAAGTTGTTATCAAACTACTAGGTTGATCAGTAGCCTTGTTGTTCGATCGCTGTGGATTCCCATAATCTTTATTCCTTGTTGATATCAAAGCATCATTTTGCTATTTCGAAATGGACAACACAAGCACTTGGGATGGGGAAGCATTGTCGCTAGCAACTAGATTGGTTTCTGGGTTTGGAAATGGCTCTATCAATACTGGTGAGGTTTTTGAACTCTTAAAGAATTTATTAATCTCAAATTTATGTGGACAATCTCTCGTCCAATGATCCTCATCACATATGTGATATGGCGAAGGAGGTTTCTTTTGCCCAGAAGGGTTTACAGAAGATTTTTCAGGAGACGAATCATCCTTTTTCTTCTTTTTTCTTTTCGCTTTCTTCTTGCCCCCTGGTTGCTTTGGTTCTTTGTCCTTGTCGGTCAACACGGCATTAACCTTTGAGGCAAGAAGTTCCTCATTTGCATTTTGACTAGAAACTGTACAGGGTTTCTTTGATGTAGCCTTTACGGTTTTTGTGCTAGTCGTACCTATCACGCCATCACCGACATGAGAGTCTTTGTTTGATTTAGGAGGAGGAGGAACCGAAAACTTTGGTCTAGGAGCATTAAGGATTTTGTCATAGAGCATGCCAAACTGAGTATAGATCAAGTCTAGATATTGCGCATGAGCAATGACTTGCTCTTCAGTGACGACTCCTCCCTTTGCCACATCTTCTGTAATAGAAGGTAACAATGACTTAATAAACCATTCAGCTAGAAGCTGATCAGGAACATATGTTTTTACCATTCTACGATGATGTCACCACTCATGAATATGATCAGATATGTGAGTGGCTGTCGTTTGCTTGAAATTGGTAAGAAGCTCCATTCTTGTTTCGTACCTTATTGGTAACTGAAAATCGGTTAAAAAGGTTGTGGCAAGGGTGCTGAAGTTATCGAATGAGGCTCTAGGAAATTCGATGTACCATTTTGCTGCCAGACCAGTTAACGTTCACTGAAAAAGGCGAAGCCTAATCAAATCATCATTGAGAGTGTTGGACGAACACCAAAGATGAAAGGTCATCACATGATTCGACGGGTCTTCACCTGGATTTCCATTAAATTTAGGAATATCTGACAAAAGTTTATGTGGAATCGTCGGCCACCAAGGGGCATAAGAAATTGGATCGTTTGTTAGCTGATTTAGATCCGGTAACTCTAAAGTCGCCACGAAGGGCAACTGTTGATTTAGGTTCGGCGAAGCATACCTAGGATAAGATGGGATTGCCTGAGCAGTGGGTATTTGCATACCAGCATAGTGTATTTGATGCTGATAACTCTTGTAAGGCTGATGGGCATAACAATTATGATATGATTGATGTTGACCACTTTGAATATACGACTGCCCATTACCCGCAAAGCTTTGTTGCTTAGGTCCTCGGTCAGCTTGTTGGAATTGCGGTTGTTGATATTGTACCAGCCATAGTTGTGAAGCCATTTACTATTCTCCAATACTGGCTATCTGACCAAGATGAGGGATAATAATACACGTTTGAGCCTGGGTCGCTCCAGTTAAGGAGCCACTAATCGGTGATTGTGGTTGTGTCGTGGAGATAAGAGGTTGTTGTATTATGACCTGAGAAACTTGAGGTTGGCATAGAATAGGCAATGCTTGTATTTGTGACATCATCACAATAGCTGGTGTAGTGGGGATGTTCGACACAGGTAAACTCGGTTGCATTGAGTATACAACTCTTGGTTGTTGAGGTAGTATTGGCACCCAACCACTAGATGTAATTCTAGCTTGACCCGAATTATGTTGTGAACTCTCATATGGTTGCTCTCTCGGAGGGAACAATGAAGGGGCATATTGCCCCCCATATGGTGGAAATCCAATGTTCAAAGGTAAGATGGGCCTCTGGAGACTAGACTGCCCAAATTGACACTGTTGTGAAGGATCAATTTGCTGAGACTCAACATAAGAGATTCCAGATATTATTCCAGATGAACAAACGGGAACAGACCATACTGTCGAAACAGTCCCTAGGTGAACTCCATCTAGCGGTTGAGAGCTAGTTGGGAAATATGGTAAACCAACGAACATTGTTGGAGTAGTAGTAGGAGGTTCTGCTGCTGCTGTGTCAGATGACATAGTCCTGGATGTTGATGGTTGTTTATACATATCAAGACTATCCAAAATATTTCCTAGAAATTCTACAAGAACTTGCGATGAAGGGAGACTAACTTCTGACGAAGAAGAATATAGGGTGATCCCAACTGCAAAATGCAATGGGGTACTGGATGGAAGATCCTCCACAATCTCTTCTATAGAAATCAATATAGGTGGGAGAGGTAGACTGTCAGGTTCGTAAAATATTTCTGGTGCCGAAGAAGGTATAGACTCTACAGCGACAGATGTTGGAGGGATAACACCTTCCGAATCAGCTGTAGATGGAGCCGGTTCAGGAATAGAAGTGTTTACCGTTTTACCAGGATCAGTTTTAATGTGCTCTTGTGATTGCGAAACTTCTTTTGTAAAGGCGAGGATGCCAGAAATAGTTGGAGTAACTGGAGTCTCTGAGGATGTTGGAACACAAGTTCCAAGTAAACCAGGGGACTTTGATCTAGTTAAATGAGTTCGCTTGGTCCGGAATAGTTTCGTTTCCAGAGTCAAAGACGGTTGACTCGTTAGTCACCATGAATGACGAGGTTTCGATTGACTTGCTTCCATGATTGCGGATTACTTGATCAACTCAAAATAAAGGGGAAAATGTGATTCTGAATTAAATGAATTTTAGGCGCTTTGACACAACTTGCTTTTTCAATTTTTAAGAGTCGAGAAAAAAACTAAGATGACTCTAGTTGCCTTCGATTTTTAATGAGCCTGAAGTGACAAGTGCTTAGATGGACCTTTTCCTTTAAGGAGTCTGAAAAGAAATGAAAGAGACTACTTTGGAAATCTAGACAGAGGGATTACCAAACCAATTGCAAAACTATAGAATACTTTTTACGGTATGACAGTCAATCTTCCCGAATGTTGTGTTCAGTGCATTGCGATCAATAGGGCGGCAGACACGAATTCCTAAGGATAAAGGATGTAGCCTATTATGGTCTCCCAATATATACTTGACGGTACGTGGGAACACAAGTTCATACTGGCACTTGTCGTCTCAAAGAGGAGGAATCACCCAACCTATGATGAAAGCGATAGTTACCAGGCTTTACGATGCTGAAATACATCTCTAGCCTAGACTTCTAAATGTTGTGCATTAGGTTCCAAAGTGTTTTTATGTTCATTGAATTTATTTTATAGTTGATCTTTCTTAAGAAGTTTGCCTTTAAGGTTCACCACGTGATGTAGATATACAATTCCTAAAATTGCAATCTAAGATGATAAACAGTCGTTTACTCTTTTCTTTGCAATGAAAATCCTAGCTACTAAGGAAAGAGAAGCGAAATTCTTTCAACATAGAGCAGAGAGCACACACTAGATGCACTATCCTAAATCAAAATTAACAAGTATTCTAAATGAAAATGCACATGCATGTATTTGTTTTCCACTTTCTTAATGTGTAAATGACAAAAAGAATGCTAAGTACAAATCTAAATTATCGTTTCTTTCAAAGCGACAATACTAACAATTTTCTCTTCAAAATACGAAAGGAAGACAAAGGTGACACTTTCAACTTCAATTTGAAAACTTCTTTCGACACTTGAAATACTATCAATTCAAATCAAATACAAGAGTAACAATGTAATTGACCATCAAACAGAGTAGGATTCTTTTCTTTGACTGAAAACGACACTTGCGACACTTCCAAATCAAAAGACGATAGTTCGATTAAGCTACTTCTTTGTAAAGGAGAACTGTAAATGGCGCAAAATACATAAAAACATTCACAATTCTTTGTACAATGGAGGCTGAATAATGCAAAGGAAGGGAGTTTCAATAGTGGTATACTGATCACAGATAGAAAAACTCCTGAATAAAGCTGAAGAGAGTGAAGAAAAACCAAAATCTGGAGGTAGAAACAGTCTTATCTGATCATCGCACCTGTAACACAGGGAAACAAGGATGCATCTCACCTATTGCACATGAGAGGTGCAATGCATCCAAGTTTCCTAAAGGAGACAGTGTGATGGTCCAGGGATGAGACTTTAACTTGGTTTTTGGTCACAGTTTGCAGCTTAGTTCAGGGATTTAGGCCGAGCTGATGATAGTCAGTAAATACAAATCATCGGGGCTGATCTAATGAGGTTACTTGAGCCACCACCAAGGCAATTAGGATGTTTGAAAATCAATTGTTCAGTTTATAAACAAAACCTGGAGATGGACTGAAGCAGCATTGATCTACTTTGCACTTGCATAGAAAATGTAGTTCGAAGGCTAGCTGGCTTAACTTCAAGCTCTGTCTGCAGTTTATAAAGCAAACAAATATAGACAAGTAAACAAGCTATTCGCTCCCCAGTGGAGTCGCCATTTTGTTATCGGGAAATCTAGTGTCCATTCAGAGCTGTTAGTCCCACTAAGATGGGTAGCTATCTTAGAAACAAACAAACTAAAGTTACTTGCGATTTCCTTTATGAGAAGTAGATGAGAGAGAAGCAGAGAGTACCAACCTCAGTCTTTCGCTTGGCTCCTTGCTTGTTTCCTCTCCCCTCTGACAGATATTTGCCGCTTCTCCCTTGCTTACCCCGCTTCAAAGAGCACCTATAAAGTCAAAGCAACATAATACCATCAAAGCACAGACATCTACAATCATAAACAATATAGGACCAGATATATATTGACCACACAAATGCATATATCAACTCAAACATACAAGAATGTGGAGGAAAACTCAAATAGCTTTATTGATAGAAAGTAGAAGAGAGGATTACAACCCATTGATCTGACCTAGCGTCATCTTCCCAGCATGAAAGCCCTTCTTCACCTCATGAAAAGCTTATATCACCCAACACTATGATGTTCCACAAAGAAACCAACAACACTTCCTTACAAAATGCAAGATTCCAGCCTTTAGATCTCTCAGATGAGGGATCCATATATAGATATTTGAAGCGCTGTGGGTCAGCTTTAGGTTTTTGATTAGTGTCATTCCACTGATAGTTCTTGGTTCCACATGGAGATTTCATTGATCTCTTACTCATCCCTGGGAAAATTCTGAGAGGCAAGTGTCATATGAGAAGTTTCTAGAAGATTCCTTGATCATCCACTTAGCAAACTGTCTCTACCACTTGTCTATTCTTGCTCATCATACCCTATAGAAGGAATTTTTAGTATGCATCGCACCTCTCGTGTGTAGTTGGTGAGATGCATCACACCTTGACCATGGAGCAAGTGAGATGGTCAAGTTTTGACCAGTTCTGAGTAGTTTTTCAGGGAGAATTTCTGGGAAATGATGTAATCAGCTGACCTTGTTCCTTTAGGGTATGAAACAACACTTTTAGGGTCTTAGAAGCCCTTGGTTTATGGACATATGTGATTGGGGTTTGGGTGCCCAAATATGTCTATAACAGGATTCCAGAGTGCTTGATCAGAAATTGATCCAGAACCTTAACTACAGTCAAGAACAAAGGTAAAGAATAAAGGTTAAGAGGTTAAAAGGTTAATATTGGCCTTAAGCGCGAAAACCTTTGTTAAGTTCAAAAACCTTTGTAAAGTGCCTTTTCTTTAAATTCCAAATTAAGCACATGGGCAATATTCAACCAAATGGTAAATGGTATATCACATAGGTGAAAGGATGGAAGTGGTAATCTACCAAAAGCATACAATTACACTCGGTGGTTGACACGTAGCAGAGAAACACTGCTTTTTTCCCACACTTTTGGTTAGATATCGTTCGTGCATGAAATCTACATGAGATTGCATGACATCCATTGGATTGAGCAGGGTCACATCAATGGAGAAGATCGTTTGGGAAAGTTGGCCAGCGGACGGTGTGAAAGCCATTGGATGGATGGGGATAGATCAATGGTTGAGAGTTAACCTGACTGCAAGCTCTATGGAGGATTATCCCTAACCACTAGATATATGCACGATAAGGACTTATCCTTCATGAATGCACCCAACGATAACAACAACAATTACCTTTGACGGTTAGCCTGGTGGAGTGGCTAAAGTTTAGCGAATATTCTACGTTTAGTTGGAGTCAGGTGTGGTTGCTAATCTTGGTGGAGATATCACATAAAAGCACTCACAGAGTAGTTTTACAGGGGGAGTCCAGGGAGTCCAGAGAGACAGAGGCAGAGCCCGAGAGTTAGAGAAACTCTGAGAGAGTGGAACAAGAGGCTCACTAGACTAAATAAAGCCTTCTGAAGTTGATGAAATGGTCCATAGAAGTTAAAGAGGTCATATTTATTAGTGTCAGTCTTTGAAGCCTTCGACCAGTGATTAAACATGATCTTACAAAGTGGTCTTAGGGTGTCAAAGTCAAATTTTGTCATTTCAGTGAGTCTTCAAGTAAAATTTGATCACCAGGTCTTAGGTATAGGATTTGTTTTCCAAAGTTTTCCAAGTATTGATCCATGTCACCATTCGGATGACTGTACCATCATTCAAAAAGTTGTCGTCATCATTTCAGGTTCCAATGGGTCATTTTACACCTTGTTCGTGCTTCAGTTGTACTTTGGTAAGGCCCATTTCCCTCTCCTAAGGTTTTGAAGGTAATTTTTCTTGGATGGCCAAATGACCAACAAAACGTGTGTCCTGATGTTCAGACACCTTCCCCTATCCCTAATATACCTTCTTAAACAATTCCCATCACTTATATCTCTCAAATTTTTCATTTTCCCACAAACCCTATCTTATTACTACAATTTGACAATTTTCTAGGTTAGGCCTGTGTTTTGCCCTTTTGGACCCCTTCCCCCCACTCAATCTTTGAAATTCCACTTTCCACTACTTCCTAACATCCCTCCTTATTTCCAATTTTTTTTCAATAATTTAGAAGCCCCTCATACCCTTCAGTTCCCTTCATTTCTACAAATGCCCTGTTCCACATATCGGGATATATTTTCTTCAAACTATGTGTCTGAGCAAGAAAAGATGAATTTGATAAACATGAGAAAGGTTTTTGTCCATCCTTGACCCAGGAAGAAAAACCTCTTTCCGTTTTTACATAGGTTTCATAGTTTGGGAAAAATGTCGAAAACATCATTGGCCTCAGGAGGATTGATGCACCTCTGGAGTGACCTTGGGAAAATCAAGGTTTAACATAGCTGGGATGACCAAATGACTTGTTGGATGAGTGAAATGATAACTAGACACAAATATATTTCTAAAGAGCTATCATGAGCTTAATTTGGAGTTGAGGAAGACCTTCAAACGTTGACTGCAACAACACTTTGCATTTAGGCAGCCTCATTCTACACATTTTGACCAGTCTTGGGAGATTTGACTTTTGACAAGGCAAATGAACTCCAAATTAAAAAATTCAAGTTTTTCTGGAAAGTAGACTTGACAATATGTCCAATGAGCTATCACGTACCCAATTGGAACACTGGGAAGACCTTCAAAAGTTGTTTGCAAAAGGGCGTTGTGCATTGGGCAGGCGCTGCGCATCACAGTCATTTATCCTTCACAAAATTACACTGGCGTTGCGCATTGGGAATGCGCTGCGCATTGGGTTGGTTGTGCTGTGCATTGAGTTGCCAAGCTTGTAAATCACCCAAAGTCATCTTCCATCACTTATTTTTCTACATTCACCTCCCAACAAGTAAGTATCAACATATCTTGAGCTTAAATAGGGTTGTCATGTATGGTTCATGTTTTTTGCTTCCTAAACATCAAACCCTAGTTTGTCTCTCTACACTATTTTACACCACTGAAAACTATAATTCCTTGCCTATTTTTCCCAACTTCATTTGCCTTAAGCCTACCCCTAGATCCCATTTTCCCTAAGTCATATTCCCTTCCCCTATTTTCCCAAAAATGAACCTAAACCCCTCATACATGAAACCCTATTTCCTATATCAATTCCACTCACTCCCTTACCTCACCCCATCACTATTTTTCCTTTTACAAATCTATTCATACTCATATTTTCCCCCATCTATTAATCCACCATTCATCACATCATCCCAAAGAGACAAGCATGGAGAGGGACAGTGAGCCTGATTTTGAGGAAGAGGAATATGATATGCAATATGAGGATTAAGCAACTTAAGGCAAGATTAAGGATGGCCTTAAAAAGAAAAAAGAGGGAGGATAAGCTTAATATCTTGGCTGATGTTACACTAGCCCAAAAAAGCAACCCATGAAGCAGCTTTGAGCCAAAACTGGGCAAATTTTGAAACAATTTTGTCAATTTCAAAATTTTGAATTATGCAACATAAGAAATTTTGGTGGATGCGCTGCGCCACCCGCTCTGCACATTGTATTAGCACACCCATTTGCAAAATGGCTTGTAGTTCTAGATTTAGCATCAAAATTACATCAATCCCTAAAAGTTGTATCTCATTTGGAGCAAAACTAGGTTTCCTAAAGGGCAAGAAACACTCAAAAAGTGCCCTCTCTGCCACTTTTTGCATCCACAGGAAGCAATTTTGGGAGAATTCATTTTTTAAGGGGAAAATTACCTCCAAATAAAGAAAATATGTTTCAGAAACTCGATAGATAGATATTTCCAACAAGCTATATTGGGCCTAATTTGGTGGAGTGGAAGGCCTCCGAAATCATGCTTGAAGCGGAGCTGCACATTGGGTTGATGGTGCTACGCATTGGACAATTTTTTTCAAATTTTGTGTAAAACTCAAAATTTCTCCCAGTTCGACTGCCAATTGAGTTTTTCTTTTCTCTTTGGTAAATTTATGATGGTAAATGATGTAATTTGATGTAAATTTGATGAAAAATAACTTGAGGGGGTAGATACATCAATGAAAAGTGGTTTAAAACTGAATGTATCAGTTTCCTTGGTTTTAGAGGCAAGCTATTTTACTGCCTATTTTCTTGTTCTCAGTTTAGATATGGTTGAAACCGTCCCTTATCTCTTGGATTCAACCCATGATGGATACCACAGGTGGTTTGGATGTCTATATCATGTGTTTTTTCAATCATTAGCAAAGGCTGGACTCTTTGGAAGTGGTGCACTCAATGTATACTTGTATCAGTAGTTTGGCAAGGAATAAAACTAGGTTTCACAGCTATTTTTGTCGGATTCTTGTGATAATGAGCTTATGTATAATTTCTTCTTCTGTAATGAGTTACTCTTATGTGTTATATGTCTCCAAATCTCTCTTTTTCTTCTAAACTAAAAGAATCAAGATAAATAGACAAAATACACTAATAACAATGCTTTTTCTTGGGAATGCATTTGGTTTTTTATGTTTTCAACAGTTTGAAGAGGACCCATGGTTTCTTCATGCCCTCCTCAGCTCCTAAATAGTCTTAAATCAATCATCTAATCCAATCACTAGTACATAAACACTTATCTATATTGCCCCATAGAACATGTCTGTATCCCTGATTTAATTTCCTGGACCCAACCTGCTTGCTCCATTGGATCTAGCAACAAAACCATCAAAATCAATCAAAAATCCTAGATATACTATACCTAGCCTAAAATCCATATTTTTAGTCATCTCCATTGATATTGACAAGGAGAGAGCCCTCTCCCAACCTGGTAGGGCTAGCTACCAGGTTAAGAGTGGTTTGTGGTTACCCTAGAATTGCTTCAATTCAGCCTGAGGTCAATCTAGGCTCTAACATAGTGGAAACCATACTGGGGAATGTAGTTTTATGTTCCTCAACAAAATGTATCAAGTTTAGATCTGATTGTTGATGGTGGACAATGATCAGACATCGGAAGGCTGAAATCATTCACCTGGCGACTCTAAATCAGTTTCAAAATCAGATCCAAGGACTCCACTGGAGGATGAACCTGACCAAAAAAATCATGAAAGGACAATATGGAAACATCAAGTATTCAAGTTGGAATTTCATCCAAGACATTATGTTCTTTGTTATTAATTATTTCTTCTCTTTTCCCGATAATGTCAAGAAGGCTTTGCAAATTATATTGTATTTGAGAGAAGATCTTAGACCTATATTTGATTCTTTCACTTTGAAGATTGTGAATACCAAATATTTGCATGCCTTTGATCTTGATCAAGACCCTTTTCTTGAATCTTGTGATGACCATATTCAAACTGCTAAGCCTCAAGAGACCAAGACTGATTCTACAACTTTTGTATATACTCCTATACCTTGTAAAATTCTAGATCGATACAAGCCTGTGATTTTACCTCCTATATCCAATGCTTTCCCTAAACATCATGACTTATATCTACCAAGATTTGATGGTGAATGTGGCAGCATCTCTATTGAGAGACATGTACTAAATTTTGAGTCTTTTCATGACCTTTTTGAAGTTGATGAAGAGGATGTCAATATTAGGCCTTTTTCTCTTTCTTTGCAAAGCAAAGTCAAGAGTTAGTTCAAAACCCTGCCAAACCCTGCCTGATGCAAGCATCTCAGATTTCTAGTAGTTCGTCAAAGTTTTCCTCGACAAGTGGATGGTCAGACAAAACCCTTTCTTGATTATAGAAGAGTATAACCAGTTGAAAAGACAACCAGGGGAGACAGTACAACAGTTTTCTGCCAGATTTAACCAAGTTTATTGTTCGATGCCTGTTAATATAAGACCTCCTCCTGGATCCGCTCTCTTGCACTACCCAGAAGCCTTTGATCCAGAAATGGAGTTTCAGCTAAGAGAAAGGAACCTTGCAACACTTGAAGAGATGAAAAATAGTGCAGTAGATGTAGAGGCTAATTTGTTGATCAGAAGGGCAAAGTTGAAGGAAAAAGAGATGAAGAACATAGATCCAGAGGAATTGACATATTTAGAGGTAAAGCTCGACATTTTGGTAAGTGCAGTGGAAGAGATGATGCAAAGAATCACCACAAGGAATGAGTACAATGTTCAAGACCATGGCTCACTGATTGAAGAGGAACAATTTGCTGATCCAAAACATTTTCTTTATTATCCCAGTTGTCACAGACTTGATAATGATTAATTTATAGATCATCTTGGAGAAGAGATATCTGTTGATATGACATGTATGCTTGATGATGTGTTTTATACTGACGATTTTCCTCAGTTTGATCAGTATGATGATGATTATGTTGTCGAAACAGAAGCTAGTCTTGCAGACAAATTAGCAGCTAGTTTGTGGAAGGAGGAAGTTCACTTTCAGCTCGAATATAATGATCAACCATTACATATCAACCATGAAAGTGAGGAGGAAAGTGTAGAAAATTTTGAAGTAAGTGAAGGATATTTTCATTTTTGTTTTACTTCGTTTCAATTCATCAGAGACAACTTTCGTGCAGTCAAAAATCAACCGTTGATAATTTTCGATCTTGATGATCTAGAGGGCAATGAAATCCTTGTTCAAGACTTCTCATATCTAGATTTTCAGCCCCTGAATGCCATTGATTGTCAAGTTGTAGATAAAGACTTAGTAGTTGGAACATATGATCAAATGATGCAAGATGATTCCATACCATTCTGTTTCGAATCATTTCAGTTTTTGAAGGGAAATTTGCATAGTATATCTTCAATAAAGGATGAGCAAGCTATAGAAAATCATGCCATCTCATTGGAACCAATCGAAAATGGGTTGCAATAGTATTTTCAAGTTTCTCATGATCCAATAGCTAGTGTGTTGGATGGTGTCTGCAATCAAAGTCCTTCACCATTAGCTAACTATGAGTTTGAAAAAAGTATTGATACAAACTTGATCCAACAGCCGGTTTCTTTGTCATTTTCAGCAGGAGTCTCGTCACAAAGCTCAGATGAAAGTTTGGATTCATGGTATGAGGAGAAGAAAAGTAATCCATTGGATGAGTTCAGTTCCAGTGCACATGAATTTCAAGATCCTTATGCAATATTTTTGGAGTCGGATAGAGAATCCATATTATTCAATGGATCTACCAATTTTTCATGGGGGTTGCCTTTCAGTAGTTCTCTCTTGTTGTTCATAAGTAAGCACTTACGGAGAATTCAAACATCAATCGGGATACTTGGTTGCATTGGTTGTTTCATTTCACTTGGTCAGGTGATGAAAGGAACAGTTAGAGTAGGTTTTATTGAATAAGCTCTATTTTGAGCATCTTTTCCAATTTGTTAGTTGTGTTTTAGTATTGAGTCATTTTCAAGTCAGTTTGTGTCTTTGAGTCATCAGTTTTCAGTCATGTAATTTCAGCATGAGTTTTTGACTCCATGTCCAATGGATAAGGCTACTAGGTCTATAGTGTTCTTGGCACCTCCAAGGAGCTACCATCCCCATTGGAGCCAATGTTAGTGTCAGTCTTTGAAGCCTTCCACTAGTGATCAAACATGCTCTTACAAAGTGGTCTTAGGGTGTCAAAGTCAAATTTTGTCATTTCAGTGAGTCTTCAAGTAAAATTTGATCACCAGGTCTTAGGTCTAGGATTTGTTTTCCAAAGTTCTCAAATTTTTTATCCATGTCACCATTTGGTTGAGTGTACCATCATTGAAAAAGTTGTTGTCATAATTTCAGGTTCCAATGGGTCATTTTACACCTTGTTCCTGCTTCAGTTGTACTTGGGTAAGGCCCATTTCCCTCTCCTAGGGTTTTGAAGGTAATTTTTCTTGGATGGAAAAATGATCAACAAAACTTGTGTCCTGATGTTCAGACACCTTCCCCTATCCCTAATATACCTTCTTAAACAATTCCCATCACTGATATCCCTCAAATTCATCATTTTCCCACAAACCCTATCTTATTGCTACAATTTGATAATTTTCTAGGTTAGGTCTGTGTTTTTCCATTTTGGACCCCTTCCCCTCACTCAATCTTTGAAATTCAACTTTCCCCTACTTCTTAACATCCCTCCCTACTTCCAAAAAGTTTCTCAATAATTTATAAGCTCCTCATCCCCTTCATTTCTCTTCATTTCTACAAATCCCCTATTCCACATATTGGGATAGGTTTTCTTCAAAATTTGTTTCTGAGCAAGAAAAGTTGAATTTGACAAAATTGAGAGAGGTTTTTGTCCATCCTTAACCCATGAATAAAAACCTCTTTCAGTTTTTACACAAGTTGGATGGTTTGGAAGAAATATAAAAAACATCATTGGCCTCAAGAGGATTGATGCACTTTTGGAGCAACCTTGGGAAAATCAAGATTTAACCTGGCTGGGATGACCAAATGACTTGCTTGATGAGTCAACGAATAATTAGACAAAGAGATATTTCCAAAGGGTTATCATGATCTTAATTTGGAGTTGAGGAAGACCTTCAAACGTTGACTGCAACAACACTCTGCATTTAGGCAGCCTCATTCTGCACATTTTAACCAGTCTTGGGATATTTGACTTTTGATAGGGAAAATGAACTCCAAATTGAAAAATTCAAGTTTTTATGGAAATTAGACTCG
Organism: Pinus taeda; assembly: GCA_000404065.3. NCBI lineage: Eukaryota > Viridiplantae > Streptophyta > Pinopsida > Pinales > Pinaceae > Pinus > Pinus taeda. Next base: position 64,543 of record APFE030292324.1, on the reverse strand, counting down.
ACAATATTTCCAACTAGCTATGAAATGCCTAATTTGGACATCGGGAAGACCTTAAAACGTTTTCTGCAAAAATGAACTGTGCATTGGGCAAGCGCTGCGCATCAGAGCCATTTCTCCTTCACAAAATTGCACTAGCGTTGTGCATTGGGAAGGCGCTATGCATTAGGTTGGTTGCACTGCGCATTGATCTGCCAAGCTTGTAAATCACCCAAATTCATCCTCCATCACTTCTTTGGCTGCATTCACCTCCCAACAAGTAAGTATCAACATATCTTGAGCTTAAATAGGGTTTTCATGTATGGTTCATGTTTTTTGCTTCCTAAACTTCAAACCCTAGTTTGTCTCTCTACACTATTTTACACCACTGAAAACTATAATTCCTTGCCTATTTTTCCCAACTTCATTTGCCTTAAGCCTACCTCTTGATCCCATTTTCCCTAACTCATATTCCCTTCCCCTATTTTCCCAAAAATGAAACCCTAAGCCCCTCATACATCAAACCCTATTTCCTATATCAATTCCACTCACTCCCTTACCTCACCCCATCACTATTTTTCATTTTAAAAATATATTCATACTTATCTTTTTCCTTATCTATTAATCCACCATTCATCACATCATCCCAAATAGACAAGCATGGAGAGGGACAGTGAACCTGATTTTGAGGAGGAGGAATAGGATATGCAACATGACGATTAAGCAAGTTAAGGAAAGATTAAGGAGGGCCTTAAAAAGAAAAAAGAGGGATGATAAGCTTAATATCTTGGCTAATGTTACACTAGCCCAACAAAGTAACCCATGAAGCAGCTTTGAGCCAAAACTGGGCAAATTTTGAAACAATTTTTTCAATTTCAAATTTTTGAATTATGCAACATAGGAAATTACGGCAGTGGCGCTGCGCATTGGATTGGCACACCCATTTGCAAAATGGCTTGTAATTTTGGATTCAACATCAAAATTACATCAATCCCTGAATGTTTAATCTCATTTTGAGAAAATCTAGGTCTCCTAAAAGGTAGGAAACACTCAAAAAGTGCCCTCTACGCCACTTTTTGCATCCATAGGAAGTAGTCTTGGGAGAATTCATTTTTGAAGAGGCAAATGACCTCCAAATCAGGAAATTCAAGATGTTTCAGAAACTAGATAGACAGATCTTTCCAAAAAGATATCTTGGGCTTGATTTGGTGGAGTGGAAGGCCTCCGAAAGCATGCTTGAAGCGGTGCTGCGCATTGGGATGATGACGCTGTGCATTGGGTAGTTTTTGTCAATTTTGCGTAAAACTCAAAATTTCTCCCAGTTCGAATGCCATTTAAATTTTTCTTTTCTCCTTGGTAAATTTGTGATGGTAAATGATGTAATGTGATGTAAATTTGATGAAAAATGACTTGAGGGGGTAGATACATCAATGAAATGTGGTTTAAAACTGAATGTATCAGTTTCCTTGGTTTTAGAGGAAAGCTGTTCCACTGCCTATTTTCTTGTTCTCAGTTTAGATATGGTTGAAACAGTCCCTTATCTCTTGTATTTGACCCTTGATGGATAGCATAGGTGTTATATACATTTTTCGTCACTTCAAACCCAATCATAAATGTCCATAAACTGAGGGCTCCTAAGTCCCTAAAAGTGTTGCTTCACTACCTAAAGGAAGAAGGTCAGCTGATTACATCATCTCCCAGAAGTTCTCCACTAAAAACTACTCATAAATGGTCAAAACTGGACCATACTAAAAACCCAATGTAGAGGGTGCTATGCATATCACCTTCCCAGTGTATAGGATGCGATGCATACTGAATGGCTCCTCTGTAGGGTGCGATGGTCAGGAATGGACAAATGGCAGGGACAAAATGCGAGGTGGAAGATCATGGAATCTTCTAGAAGCTTCCCCTCCGACACTTGCCTCTCTGTTTTCGACCAGGGATGAGTAAGAGATCACCATTCTCCAAATGGAAGCAGGAACTATCATAGAGAGGACACTAATCAAGACCCCAGAAGATGACTCACCTCCCTACAATTATCTATATATGGATCCCTCATCACAGAGATCTAGGGGGTTGGAATCTTGTATCTTGTAGAGAAGTGTTGTTGGTTTTCTAGTGTATATTCATAGTGTTGGGTGATCTAAGCTTTACTTGAGGTGAAGAAGGGATTTCTAGTTGGAGGATGATGCTGGGTCAGAACATATGGTTGTAATCCTCTTGCTACTTTTCATCTTAATAAAGCTATTCAAGTTTTCCTCCATATTCTTGTATGTTTACTTATATATGCATTTGTATGGTTAACACACATTTGGTCCTGTGTTATTTATGAATATAGATTTTTGTTCTTTGATAGTAGTATGTTGCTGTGATTCCACAGATGCTCTTTGAAGTTGGGCAAATGACAAAGAAGCGGCAAAGCTCTATCAGGAAGGAGAGGAAATCAAGCGCAAGACTAAGGTTGGTCTCCTTGGTTCTGTTAACACCCAGGTTGTTCCCTATGACTCCCAAGGGAATACGGCCGGGGTAACCACTAACCAATCTTTGGACTACAGCTTCTAGCCCAGCTGTAATCAGAGAGGGCTCTCTCTTTAAGGTTTGTCTCTTTTCTATGGAGATTTTAGGCTAGTTATGAAGTGAAGGTTTTTGGTTTATGTTTGGTTGGGAGGATGTCTTTCTGAAACTTTGAAATGTAGTTCTGCAGGTAAAATTAGTCCATTGGGCAATGGAGTCTGTGGCTGTTGGTTTCTTGAAATCCTGAGTTTGATGCAGCTGGAGTTACAGGGCCATTTAGATACTTCATGAAACAAACTTTAAATTGTGATGATGGAGTGTAAACAACCAGTGAAAAGCAATTTAGAATTTTCCACTAAGCTGAGATGTGAGAAAGGGATGTATTCCTCAGGAGCAAACTTGAATTCCTGAAACAATAATCACTGTGATGATATAGTGTGAAAGGGTAGCAATTAAGAATTACGCTTTCATTACTATAACTGAAGAAAAGACATTAAAAATAGCTTAGATTGAGTTCAGGGTAATCTGTGATTAAGTCCTGGAACTATTCCTTTTCCTTGCTATTAACTGTTTAAACACAGGAAACATGAAAGAGATATGAAAGATAACAAACACATAACAAAGAGTTACAAGAGAAACTTATTGTGCCATGAAATACGCAGGAATCCTGCCACTTTCAGCTAAACACCAGACAACATCAAGCAACACAGAGCTTTGGAAATTCCATCATCCTTTGTATTACTTCTCTGAGAGTTACAATGAAAGAAAAGCATAATAGATATGAACAATCTCTTACATCCAACGTCCAACCCCTGCTAACATATGCGAGGGGGAATATATAGAAGTGTTTCATACAAAAATATCTCAGGCATTTAGTCATCTGAGAGGTAAAATATCTTCATTAACTCGTACAGAAATTGCAGATAAAAAGTTATTACAATCTTTAATGCAACATAAAGGCTCTTTACTCCAGTCAGAAAATTTTGACCTTTGGAGCTCACTGAGTCGGTTGAGCGCTTTGTTATAACTGCTGAATGACGTGTCTGTGAAACTCTGTCCTCCTATAGCTTTTCGACCCTGTCACCTGTGACTGCCAGTGCTACTGTGGTGGCCGAATATTTGTGCTGAGTTGGCTCAGCCTTTTTCTGCATACCTACTGATGTGTCTTTATCTTCCTGTGTATGAAAACTTAAATATTTTCAAAAAGTAACAACATAATTACTGACTTTGACTTAACAGTAATTGTATCAAATTATTCCATACATCCTGTGTAGGCAATTGATGCCTCAAAATTGACCCCATGGTCTCATCTGCCTCTGTATACTTGTAAAAATGGGGAGGCTCATCAAACAAGTGTGTAATTTCATTCATAATAAAAAATAGACTCTCCACCCTGTTGAAGAGGGTCTGTCCTGTTTCTGTTGATGTACTAGCTTTCTCTGCAATTTGATTTCCAGCAAAATTGTTCACTCTCTTGGAATATTTTTCATGTGAGAGCAGCCTTCCTGATGACTCGAGCAAGCTAGGAAGACCCCTATTTTGTAATGCCATGAACCTGTCCTAGAATTTGTTGATATCTGCTTGCATATCCTGGGTTCTTCTTTCCAAGGTTTGAACCAGGTTTCTTAATGTCAGGACCCTTTTGATCATTGAGATGGTCTCAGTCCTGTTGCCAATTCCCATTTTGATCAGCTGGGAGCCTGTCCTGTAGTTCAGCACATTTATCATTTTGGTGGCAATCTCAGGCATGTTTCCTAGGGATGCCCTTACCCGTTGGATCTCTCTGTGTGCTTTTCCAATGAGAGTTATTTGCTCATGGATGGCCTCAATGTACTCCCACTGGTCTATGATGGACTGGCCAATTATCCTTGAGTTCAGATGTCACCTTGTCCAGTGTGAGCTCTTTTTCTAGCTCAGTTATTCTCTTTTTGAGAGCCTTGACCTCTATTTCTCTTTCGGCCACATTCTGCTTGGACTTGTCATATTTGTCATTTATTTTAGCCATAGTGTCTTTGGCCTGATTTAACTCTGACATTTGAGCCTCCAAGGCTTGAATCTCAGTTCTCAGCTTCTGCATGTCAAGGCTTTCAGCCTGCTCTGTTGGTGGTGCTGAGGTGGACGGTGCTGCTTGTTGTGTCTACTGACTGGGAGGAGCAGTGGTTTGAGGAGCTTCCTCCAGATTAATTGTTTCTGGAGGAGCTTGTGAAGTTTGCCCTGCCTCCTTTTGCTGCAATGCTGTCTGAAGGGTGGCCTTTGTTTCCTGCAGCCTCTCTTGAGTGTGGATGAGCTCTTTATATAGTGTAACCAGCATAGTAGCTGCATCCTTGTCTTGTCTGAGCTGGGCAATCTCTTCTATTTGAGGATGAAGAGTTGCCGGGATCTTTAACATTTTTCTCAGTGCTGCCATATCAGCATCCCTTAGCTTCAGAATCTCTTGCACTGCCTTGACATCTTTAGGATCATGTCCAAGCTCTATTATGATTTCCTCTAGAGCTTTGATCCTGTTGTCTTTAGCTTGAGAGGAAGCCTTTTCCATCTCAAGTTGTGCAGTGGTGTTATTTAGGCTATTTTGCAGCCTATAGTTCACCAAGGTTTTATCTGCCAAGGTGGCATACACCATCTCACCCGTTTGTTTATGCAATTCAATTTGATCCATTGGGTGGATGTCTTTGGACAGGACCTCAAGGTTGGTCCTGATATAATCGGCACCTGACTGTGGTTGCTGCACTGCTGGTGTGAAATGGCTCATTATCATTTTTCCCTCATGTGCATCATATGCAGACATGAGTCTTTGCTGGTTTGTGTTAGCCATTTTTAATAGATGATTATATAATTGCAGCCTTAAGGGTTCATTTCTCTTTTTGATGTCCTTAAATTGTTGCTTGATGCTTTTCTCACCTTCCCTCTGTTGGCCTGAGGAGATAAATTCTCCTCCTGCTGCCCTTTCTTGTTCTTGTTGGAAGGAGCTGGCTGAGGCCTCCATGCTGGGCAGGCCTGTACCTGAAGTCTGCCCTATTGGCATTTCTTCTTCAGAGAAAGGGTTTAGCCTTTGCCTCTTCTCCCCTTGAGTTGGTGATGCAGTAAGGGAAGTCTCTCTGTCCCTTTTCCTGTTTATGTCCTCTCTTTGTGGGGTTTGGAGGACAGAAGAATCAATTCTTGAGTCTTGCCTGGGAGGTGCCATTTGTGTTGGCTGCTGCTATGTGGCCATTGGGGCCTCTGCTGTCTGTTCTCCCTGCCCTGGCTGCTCCTTTTGTGTCTGTGGTACCTATTGAGGTTGTTGAACCTGTGCCTGCTGTACCTGTACCTGTTCCATCTCTTTCTCCTTGCCTTTGTTGTGAGCTTGGCTTGTAGTTTGGACTGCCTCCTGATGTGCTGTAGAGGATGAGGCAGCTGCTCCTGCTTGAGGCTTTGGCAGAGAGTATACCTGTGCAGGAAGTTCCAAGTCAGCCAATTTAAGAAGTCTTCTTCTTGCTCTCTCATTCAACTCTTCTTGTGTGATAGGTTCCTCTAGTGTGCCTATTTTCGATTTTGGTTGATTGGCATATTTTTCAATGTGAGGAATCCTTACGTGGTCATAGCTAGATAGCCTATATTTGACCCTTCTTAATAATATGTAGTGATTGGGGTCGTAGGGTTTCCAGAGGAAACTGGTCTTAAAGCCAAGGTGTTCCAGCTTTCTATCAGCGTCTTTCCAGCCTTCCTCCCTTTTGTTCAAGACAAGGTGGCCCAATTGGTTTTTTACTTTCAGCTGTGCCTTCTTGCCCTTGCCTGAGAAGTGTATCATATCAGCATTCCCAAATTGCCTGAAGTATTCAAGGGCAAATAGTCTCATGGGCACATATTTGGGCAATCTGTATGGGGGTAACTCACAACCATATATTCTGATTACGGTGTGTTTTGGTAAAAATACCAATCCCCAATGCTGTACACTTTGGATAACTACAGGATTCTCTGCATCTCATCAGTCAGTCTTGGAGGAGGCGAGCTTAGGAATAAGGACATGGATGGGTGAATGAAGAGGTCTATAAATTCATAGTAATTGTATGGAGAGTAGGCTCTGTAATGAAACACTGAGCTCTAGTACACTACTGACCTTGGATTGTCTTGTGCATCCATTCTCTTGACAATGAAAGAGAATTTCTCATGCTGATAATATAGAATCAAGTGGTATATGTAGGAGGTGTATCTGAACACCTTCTCTCTTGACAGGTTCATGAACTGCTCATGCATCTTATCTGAAATGTAGGTGGCATAGTCATAACAAATTGGAGTTTTGCCAGGGGCAAACATAGTCATCATCACCAGTACAGTTTCATCAATATATTCCATTGATTTGTACCCCAAGATCGAACTGATCATATCTGCAAGGTCTACACCCAATTGGTTGAGGTAACTAGCAAAGATAGGAGGGTATTGCACAGTGTCAGAGTTTATAAATAATTGGTTTAACTTTGTGATCTAAGCATCAGTAAACATCTTGGCTCCTTGGTTTATCAGATCCAACAAAGACAAGGGAACCAATTTCTTCTGAGTTTTAAACTGTAGCATCTCTCTAATGGCCTCAGGGGTCATGTAGAATACAACTGAGCCTGAAGGGTCAAGCACAACTCTTTGAGTAGGATCATAGCATATAGCACACAGATGGATCAGGTCAGGGAATTGGTTGACCTGAGGGAGCCTGAAAATTGGGAGGAAGGAATCCCAAATGCCCAATATATTTGTCCTATCTTCATGTTTGGCCTTCAGCTCATTTAGCAGGTGAAGGTGGAACTTGCTGTGTGCCAAAGAGTCCTCTGGGATTTGGTAATCTAAGTCTGCCAAATCCTGCCACTCCAATTCTCTCTGAGGGGCATTTAAGGGAACAACATTGAGGGCCATAGGTGCAACTAGAGTCTCCATGGTTACTTAGACTCTGTTTTGTATATAGACTGCTGTTACTTAGACTGGGCAATAGAAAAAGAGCACTGCCTGAGTGAAGAGGTGAATTGAGAAATGAAGGATAACATGGTAAGTTTGCAGTAATTGAACTACTGTTTCAGTCACTTGAGAAGGCAAATCCTTGTTTTTAATAGACCTTCCTCAATAATTAAGTATAGGTTCCGGGTTTCTGTTCACGACTGCGCGAACAAAAATGCAGGTTTTCAATGAAGGCTGCATTAAAATAGGCTTGGCTGATGAATTTCGACCGTCAAATTTTCAAGTGGGAGCTGGGTGCAGAGAATTCATCGGTGAATTATACGTTTTTGGTGCCTAAAATGAGTTCTCAGTTATTGCAGACAAAAACTAGGCTTTAGAGAAAACTTGCAGGGATAAATACCTGGTAAATCGATGGGCCGGGTCACAAATGCAGGTGGGTAGGCGCGCCGAAGGTCTGCAGGTTGATCTGAGCAGGTTTGTGCAATTGGTCGTAAAATGCATGCAGAGGGCGCAACAATAGTTTTTTGCAAAAAGTGCAAAAAGAACGCGAAAAATTGACAAAATATGGCTTTTTTGGGACATTCGCGCCTTTTTTGGATGACGTCAGCATGACGTCATCAGGTGGGTCAGGGTCGGGTGACGTCAGCATGACGTCATCAGGTGATGTGGCGGCCTGTGAGTGGTCCATAGGGGTGGTGAGGTGGCAGACAGGTGGAGCAATTGCGGACGGAGGTTGCGGACGTGGCGCTGACGCAGGCAGTGACGCGGCGCTGACGCAGGCAGGCGGATTGGCGGAAAACCGGAAACCGTGGCGGTATCGCATCACACCGATTTTGCTACGGAAAGGAATCTGTCAGAGGGGGCTCCGATGCGACTTGGGGGCGACGCGTGGACCCGGCCTGACATCAGCCTCTGACAGATATCGGACGATATCTTGCGAACGTCGGGGCCGGTCCGATATCCACGTCAACCGTTGGATAAAAAGGACTTGATCAGACGGTCGACGGGCCAAAGATCCGCGCGGACGTTATGGCGTCGGGCGGGTATTAAATTATTATTTTCCTTGGAATTTGCGCTCGGTGGGGCCCTTCGAAAAATCAATGAATTTCATGGTTTTTTCAATGTTTTCTTTATTAAATCACGCATGGCCGAAAAACTTTAGGATAAGGCGGAAAACTAAGGTTCTTCAACGTATTTTTGCAAATTTAGCGCATGGCTTTAAGAACTTAGGCTAAGTGGGTTTTTTATGCAATTTCATATAAAAGCGCGAATGGGTCCCGACCTTAGGATAAGGGGGACAAAGTGGGTTTTTCCATATATTTTGCATTTTGAGTGGGTCTAAGGGTGAAAATGGGTTTTTTCAAGGTTTCTTAGGCAAAATGAAGGGTTGGCTAAGTAGATGAGTTTCTGAAGGTGGAAAAGAGGTTAGGCTTGGTTCTCAAACTGACCAGATGTCAATTTGATTCCCTGGTAGTGAATCATATGGCTATAATGCCAAGGAGGGGATATTTATAGAATGCTTAGGGTTTATACACCATGGTGTTTATAATAGTAGGGAAAAGGTGACATAGGGAGTTAGATAATAAAAGTTAGAGGTTAATATGGAGGGAGAAGGTGAATGAGGAGAGATATTACTAAGTTTTCTTTGAAAAAAACTTAGTTTAGGGAGTAGATCAAAATGAAAAGAATTTTGCACAAGAAATGTGGCTCTTAGGAATCAAGAACCAACATAAAACCTTGAATTTCTTTCATAAACACAACTGGTGCAGGGATGTTAGTAATGAGTGATGAATCAGGAAAAAAGGGGAAGTTAGACATGCTTCATTATGTTGTTTTCCTTGTATTGATCAGCAAAATTCAGCTTGGAAGGAACACCACTTCTGCAACCCCATCTACCTACCCAATTATTTGCCTAGCATTTTTTTTGTTTCTTCTTAGAGGGTGCACTTGGACTTGCAAACCCTTATGTGCCTTTTCTTTTTCATTGGCTTTTTCCTTTGATTCCCTATCTAGCGCTACCCTTATTTCTTCCAAGGCCCCAAATTAAGCAGTTGGGAACCTTAGCTTCTCTGCCTAACTACTGATCTTCCAAGATTAAGCAGTTTGGACAGACTTCTTTCTCTACTTTACAATAGCAAATTGAAACATGGCATGATCCAGATTAGACTGTTGGACCATCCATCAAAATTTTAATAAACATGAAGGCATGCACACACCTTGCATTTTTTTGAAAATATGGGATCTTTGTATCAGCAAAGTAGAGCATATTTGGCATTTAAATTTGCCCATCATGAAATATGAAACCTATTGGTATAGGTATCCAACAGGAGCAAAAAGAAAAAGTGAAATATTTTAACCAAAGGTTTAACTGTATCCTGAACAAGTTCACTGCAGTCACTAAACCTCATGACTCCATCACATTCAACTACTAAACTTCAGCACTATTGACCAACATTGCACAGTTCATAAAGTGAGCTGTGAAACCAACACTTTTAGAAAATTTCCAAGAAACAATTGATGTGGAGAAAGACCTGCATGCAATTGGAGTCATTGTAGATGATGAACCAACGAAGGACTCCAAATACATGAGCAAGAGGTGTCAGACTGCTATGATTAAGGTAAAGGAAAAAGAAACAAGTGAAATTGAGACCCTTAGTCATCTCCTTAAGACCTTGACAACTGAAGTAGCAGAACTCAAGTAACAGACAACTGAGACAACGGTGAGCAATAGACCTCCCAGTTTTGTGTGAAGGAAGAATGTGACATCAAGTAATAGCAGTCGTCACCTGACTAAATCTGCACAAAGCTCCAATGTTGTGTTTCAAGTGAACCATTTTGAGAAGGATAACTTCTGCGTGATCCACGAAGAATGACATTAAGAGAAAACCTCTCCAATTTGGAATCAAATTATGGGCACTATGGCTTCAAGGGTGAATGGTCATTTTAAAACTAGTGCGCAGGTTCAACTGGAAGATGATGATGATGAAGAGGATGTTGCATTTGATGAAGCTTCAAGTTCTAGACACGTGGTTAACATGTATCAATGTCCTACTGATGCCTAGAAGAAAAAAACTGCTGAGAAGGAGCCCCAAAAATAGAACAATCAATACAACTTGAGAATTCAAGGGGATCTCGTTGTGATTTAGATACTGAAAGAAAAATTCAACAACTACTCATAATAGTTGATCCACCGATGTACTCAACACAGAAAACACAAAGAAAGTCTGAGAAGACAACTATAGTGAAAGATATGTCCATGAGCAACAAACTTTAAAACACTCCACCAGGCAATACAAACACAAATCTTCCTTTGGACAACTTAGCGAGTCTTCCCACCCTGGATTACAATATTGTTGAAGATATGAAGAAGAACCATGCAAACATTTCTCTGTACAAGCTTACCAAACTCACAGGTCCGTGGGATATTCTTTTGCATGCACTAGGGAAAACCTTAACAAATAATGTTTCGTCTTCTAGCATGGGACCAAGAAATTCCCCCAGATCACTTGCATCTATACTCAATGCGCTTTGCATGGAAGAAGAAAACTCACTCTACCCACCATTTTTGTTATCATTTGAAATATTCAACTTCAATGTCCACAACTGTTTGGTTTGACTCTTACGCATCAGTCAATGTCATGTCACCCTCCATTTCTAAATAGATCAATGTGCAATGGAGTAGTACAACTGTGCAGATCCTCCAACTTGACTGAACATGTGTACCATCCATTGGAGAACTCTAGTATGCAATCATCCGGTTATCATCCGATGGATGAATTCACTAGTGCATCAACATTATGATCGTGGACATCTCGAAAGAATATGGCTTATTTCTCAGCAAAGACTAGTCTAGTAGGTTGCAATGATATTTTGATATAGACTAGTCACACTTATGGCTTCTGTACCAGGGTAGAAACAACTAGATTTGAGTGTTGTTAGAAAGATACATGAAACACAAAGTTACTTCCTTAAATGGTCAGAATGAACTTTTGGCTTTTGCAAAACTTCTGTTTGGAAATTGCTTTCTAGAAATGCAACTGGGGTGTCATATTGCATAGTCGAGCCCCACTCCACCAGATACTTATTTGGGTCTCCTTCCTTGCCTAACTGGTGGAAATGAAACTTGTATAGTACTTTGTAACAGTCATGTTAGTAGTACTTGCGTGGCAAGTGGTCCTTGTATAGATTACTTGTGGACCTTGTATTTTGATGGATCCAAAGCCCAGGATGGCTCTAGAGCAGAGTGTGTTTTGATTGACCCAAGGAAAAGAAAGCACTAGTCTCAAGCCATTTGGAGTTCAAGTGCACGAACAATATTGTCGAATATGAAGCACTCATCTTGGGTTTACACAAAGCCCTTAGCCTCAACATTGTTATGATGAAAGTGGTAGGTGATTCAAAGATTGTGGTACAACAGGCACGTAACACCATACATTGTGTCTCACCTCATCTTACGAGTTACCAACAAGAGGTATGGTGGCTTATCTCTAATTTCCAAGATTTTAATATGATCTCTGTACCAAGAATGCACAATGTAGTTGCAAATTCTATGTCAAATACAAATTCAAGGATGAAACTGCTTAGGGATAGATTTACTGTTGAAATTTTGTATAAGCCATCTATCCTTGACAACATCACTAATTTGCATGTTTTTGATGATGATGAACAGATATTACATTTCATGGTCAATGTTGATGTCTTCAAATATGCAATGATAGATGAATACATGCACGACCAGTCTCTGCAAGATACAGTTGATGATAATAAAAGAAAACTCATCCCCAAGGGTGTGGTTCACTCCCTAATCTATATAACCTGCAAAACTACTTCAAAGGGCCCATGAACACCGAAACCCACAATTCTACACTAATGCACCAATAGATTAACTTGGGAACAGATAGAGATTCTAAGTTTGTAAATATCGGTATGTGTTGCACACCTGAGGAGTGACAATTCTTTGTCCACCTGTTTAGGCAGTACCATGTTGTATTTCCGTGGACATATGATGACTTGAAAACATATGACATGAGAATAATTCAACACATCATTTTGATCAAAGGAGGGGTCAAGCCATTTCAGCAGAAGCTTAGAAAAGTCCACCTGTCACTTGAACCCCTCAGATAGAAAGAATTGACTAAGTTGTGGGATGCTCAGATCATTTAAAAGGTTTGACATTCTACTTTGGTTTCAAACTTAGTTCCTGTAAGCAATAAGTCCATGGAAATCCAACTATGCGTAGATTTCCGAAAATTTTGAATCGGGCCTTAGACAAAAAAAACTACACTGTGCCATCTATGGAGCACATATTGCAGACAATATCTGGAGTAGAAATGTTTTCTCTCCTTGATATTTTTTTCGAATATAACTAGGTCCTAGCAGCGGAACCTGACAAACTTAAAACTACATTCTATACCAAGTGGGGTATGTTCGCCTATTGAAGAATTCCATTTGGGCTAGTAAACACAGGGGAAACCTTTCATTGTGTTATGGACATTGCCTTTCGTGGGCGCATTGAACAGAGCGTGGTAGTTTACCTTGATGGCGTGACAATATTTTCCAGAAAATGATCAGACCACCTACGCCACCTTAAGAATATCTTTGAGTGATTTCGAAAGTACATGATATCCTTGAATCCCAATAAGAGCGTATTTGCAGTGTCTATGGGGAACCTCCTTGGGCATATCATCACCAAGAGTGGGATCAAGGTTGATCTGGACCAAGTTCGGACTATCATGCAGATTCCTAACCCATTCAACAAGAAAGTTATGCAGTCCTTCTTGGGGAATATCATCTTCGTCCGGAGGTTCATCTCAGATTATGCACGGATTGTTAAACTCATCCAAGACATGATCAAGAAGGATGTAGTTTAGAACTAGGGGGAGAAGGAAAAGGACATGTTTTCCTATATCAAGAAGGCAATAGCAGAAGAAACTGTGTTGTAAAACCCATATTTCAACAAGGATTTCTTTCTTTATACTTTCGCTTCCAACAATTCACTTGTTGTAGTTCTCAAACAGAAGGATGAGTTAAACAATGAATGTCTCATCTCCTTCATGAGCAAGGGCATGTAGGGACCTGAGCTCAACTAAACTATTGTGGATAAACAAGCATATGTTTTATACAAGGCGATGAAACATTTCAGGCCCTACATGCTGAAAAATCATTGCATAGTCTTTGTGCCACACCTAGTAGTCAGATCACTGCTTGTTCAACAATAGCTGGGTGAAAGACGTGTGAAATGGATGATAGGACTACAAGAGTATGATCTTGATATCAAGCCAGTTCACACTATCAAGGGTCACAGTCTCTGCAAACTAGCCGCATAAGTGGTACACGCGCAAGAGGAAGAAGAAGAGCTCGATGGTTGGGGGCAAGAAATCGACATGTACAATGTAGACCGACCACTACCCACTTCACATGATGACTCTTGGTACGAAAGAAGTGCACCAGTACTTTGAGCACGACACCATGCCCTCTCATTTTTCCATGGGAGAGAAGAGGGAACTTCACCTCAAAGCCTTACCTTACCAATTGGTGCACAGAGTGCTTTACAGAAAGCACAACAATGGGATTTTTCTCAGGTTCCTAGAGGCACAGGATTTAGAGAGAGTGTTACATGATCTGCATGATGGACCAACCAAAGGTCACTTGACAGGTAATGAAACTGCACATAAAGTCATGAGAGTCAGTTTCTACTAGCCCACATTGTTCAAAGATGAACACACTTATGTTTGCAAGTGCTTGGCCTATCAGCGATGAACCGACAAAAATCGAAGGTCAGCAGCCCCATTGTAGCTTGTTGCAATGGAAGAACCATTCCAATAGTGGGGCTTAGATATCATTCGGAAGATCTTTCCACATTCATCAAAGCAACACCGATACCAATTTATGGCTACAGATTACTTCACGTGGTGGATAGAAGCATTTCTTCTCAAACAAGTGAATGGCCAAGAAGTCATCAACTTCCTTTAGGAAAACATCATTTCGAGGTTTGGTGTTCCTATATCACTTGTTTTTGACAATGAAACTTACTTATTTTCATTGAAACTTTATTATTTTTCGTTGAAATATGTTATTGTGCTTAAACATTTAGATAACTACTACCCATAGGGAAATGGCCTTGCCAAATCTACAAACAAGAATCTCATTCGCATCATAAAAAACCATTTAATATGAGCAACAAAACTAGAATTCCGGTCTGTTGAATGCACTTTGGGCTGATCGAGTTACTCGCAAGCCCTCTTTGAACATATCTCCATACTTCCTTGTATATGGAAAAGAAACCATCCTTCCACCAAATATCTACTTGCATTCTCTTTAGTTATCCCATGAATCCAAAGGAAATTCGTGTCCATTGGTTTAGTGTAGGATGGACACATTACACAAGTTAGAGGAAGAATAGATGAAAGAAAAAGAAAAATTTTCACTCCACCAGAACTATATTAAGAGATGTTTTGATCGAAAGTTTGCAGGGAACACTAGCGTCATTATGAGTGACTTAGTCCTAAAGTGGTATAAACCCCATGAAGACAAAGTCAAACACACAAAGTTCCAGTCAATATGGATTGGTCTGTACACAGTTCACGAAAAACTTGGCCAACACATGTATCGTCTACAATCACTTGAAGGGAGGATTGAAAACCTTCCTGTTAAAGTCCAAGATTTAAAATTGTATTTTCAATTATCTGGGGTCGTGCCCCACCCTATGTACATAGAATTCTTATTTTTGTTCTATTTTTTTACTTCATTGTTTTTGCTTTACTTCGCTTTACTTTGTTTTGATTGTCTTGTCATTTTTGTTTTGTAAATAAATGGTGTCCTATATTGTGTTCTGGCTTTTGAATAAGTATGTGGCTGAATTTAAAGAGTCTCGTGACACTACAACACTTGACCAATCCTATGTCTGTCTTCTTTGTGTTTGGTTGTAATTTTTGGCCAATGAAGCTTGGATGGAAAATACGATCCGTCTGTAAGGGGAGTTGTGGTCAAACCATGAACCTTTGTCTAAACTGGGAAACCCCATGCTTGTACTCGGTCTTCTAATCTATTTGTTCAAGCTTATCCAACTAGTAGAAATAGAGAAGGGGAAAAATCTAGATGAGAAAACCTAAATTAGAGGTCTTACATACTTCTCTGAAGTAACAACCTCTTCTTATCTCAATAAGTCAGGATCCCTCTTCTACCAAAAAATAAATAAGTGCCTATGCATAGTCCTCTTCCAAAAAATACAAAGGCGAAAGAAGAGAAACACTTTGTACATAGAGAGGTGAAGTAGGCAACTCCACCGGGGTAATGACCAGGCTCTCTAGCAGTGGAGCTATGATTGTGTTCCTGCATGACTCCACTAGGGTACTATCTAGGCCTGCTAGCAGTGGAGCAACATTAGAGATGAAAACTTATACTCTGAAAATCTTAAGCTCGCGAGCCAAACTACCCTTCCCGATTTTGAAACACTGTGATCTAGCTAAACATTTAATGTGTTTGACTGAGCTGGTACAAGGTGAAACATGTATGTCCATGGGGTAAGTGGGAGAGCCAAAGTGACCTACACAATGAATCAATACTCCTTGAAAGGCCAAGGTCCTATGTTGTAAATGAATCGAAACAGAGAAGCTGGTATTCAACCAGTGTGTCGCCAAGTGTTGTAGCGACTACAATGCCCTCCAAAATTTTGGCCTGCATCCAAATTTTGGAGCCTTCCTTAGTTTCTCTCCTTGATGGTTGCAAACACTCGGGCTCATCCCATGAGATCTTGTCAAGTCTTTACACCCGTTTTGCTTGATCGACCACTAGTCGTCTTTTGGCATGTTGATTGCTCTATCATGCTTGTGAGTTGTTTTTAGAGATTTTGAAGGTTTGTATTTGTGTGTATGAGTTTTTTTCACCCTGTGAACATCGGTCGTACTCACACACAAAGTTGTAAACACGGTCACACAAGTGTTTTCATGGTCGTTCGAAGATCTATATCAAGTGTCGCACTTGTTGTTCTTAACCTTTAAGTCAGTCTCACTAAGCACATGTTTGTCTTGTTGGTTTGAGGTGTCTTGTCATTGAGTCATGCTAAGTGTGTGATCACAATGTAATGTATGCACAAGTTCACTTGCTTCAACACTTAGTCATTTTTCCTGGAAATTTGTTGACTAGACAACCCTCCTTCAACCAGACCTTGATCTCAATGACCTTGCTCTACTACCCAGAACTATGTAGAGCTTGAGGCTTTCCTCCGGGGAAGCCTTCACTGCATAATCCTACAAGTGAGCCAGCCAACTGTCTCTTAGAACTGTGCAAAAGTTGTCCCCAAGTTTGATCCACTCTACGCATCCTACAATAGATCTTATCCAACCTCCCTCTGGTCTTTTAGAAAATCTGAGTTGCACTATCACCCAGGACTGCACTACTTCCCAAATTTGTGCAGAAGTTTCCCAGCTGTCTGACCTATACTATCTACAGAAAGTGTGCAAAGGTTGTGAGTCCCCTCTGCCACACGTCCTTGCACTATTCCTGATAATTGTGCAGATTTGACTGGCAGGACCCCCATTGGCTTGCTCTGTTCTCCCTCTGAAAAGTGTGCAGTTTTTACTGGAAACCCATCTATTGGGCTACTATACACTCATCTTAGAAACTACATAGAACTAACTACTCGACACTATCTCTCAAAAATGCATAGTTCTAACTAGCATCTCCCCATAGCCTATCCAACCCTGCTCTTGAAAATTGCGCAAAAATGTGTGCTAGTGCCTCCTGCTACCCACTTTGTCTTCCTCAGAGAAACTATACAGATCCCCAACTGGACCCCCGAATGACTTGCCTAGTCCTCACCTTGAAAAATGCCCAAAATTTCCCACTAGTTCCCCGATATCCTACCTGGTCTTCCTCCTGGAAACTACGCAATTCTGCGTCCCATCTCAGTGCTACCTCACAGCTGTCACTGCTATCTCAGATTGTGAAAATATTCCTCCCAATGACATCTGCCTAGTTTTTTCTGACAGTGCTCCAGAGCCTTGCATCTCGGCCTAAGCTGCGCTGCGTAGTTTCAATGCCTTGTCCCTCTCCCGGTTACTTGAAACGAAACAGAAAATAATGCGTCATGTTAGACTAGGAGATTTATGGATTTGATGTCATCTCATCATGAATGGTTGTAGGAATAGGTACACTTATGGAACATGGCACAATGACGAATAGGATGAAAAACGAGCGCATGCTAGAAGAATTTCGCACAGTTGAACAAACATATGAAGCACAACAAGAAATGAGTGAAAGGGACACATACACATGCACCATCAAGCAAAGACCAAGACCATTGAAGACCCCGTGCACTTTTCCATGTGGAGGTGAAGACATGTTACAACGAGAGCACATCCATCACTTAGTAGCACAACAACTTGACACAGACACCATAGTCAGCCAATACATCTCAGTAGTGTCATGTTGAATTGTGCCATGAGTCATCTTGGTCACACCACTACTATGCTCCATACTTGTTGTAATCAAATGTAATGTAATGTGAAAGTCCAAGAGACGCAGATATGAAGTTGAAGAGTCACGTCAATTGAAAATTCATAGGAATTCAAATAGTCATGAGGGTAGGTGAAGAGTCACAAGGGTCAATTATCCCCCTTGGCTATATATACCCCCTCATTGTATGAGCAAAGGACTTTTCACCTTGGCTCCTCCCACATAGCCTTGAGAGTCTATAGTCTGTTCTTTGAGGAGTAAGAAGTGGCTCCAATGTCCCACTACTGGGGCTAGTGATGTATGGTGTACAGATGTGTCTTTGAACTTTTGCTTATTTCAGAAGCCTATCTCAGGATAACACATTTTCACGCATGTTTTGTATCCATCTGTAAGACTATTCTTTAAAATTTTGTAATGCATGTTTTCTCAACTTGTACTAAGATATTTGAACTACTTCGGTTATTTTAGTACTTACGTTGTTGAAGATGTGTTGTATTGTTTATCACTTCTGTCTCGTTCATGTGGACTACTCCACCGGACATTAGACAGACCATTCTTGTGTTTTCTTGGTTTTAACGACTATCACCCACGTGTGGACTACTCTGTTGGACAGTGTACATTCTTTTCTTTGAACTTTGGTTTTCACGACTGCTGCATCCGCTGTGGACTATTCCATTCGATGTTGGACAAAATCTTGTTGTTTTTCATGTGTGTTTCTTCCTAGGTTGGGACTATTCCCTCTCATTAATAGGATCACTTCACTTTCCCCTTTGATAGTAAACCCAGACTCAAAGTTACATTATGCGCTCACTAGGAATACTTACTTCACTTTCTTGAAGTTACAAGCATAAAACTCTCATGTGATAAACAACAATAGCTAAGGAAAAGATAATGGAAACTGGGACATTGTATCGGATGGGACTCCTACACCAAATGGTGTGAGGTCTAGTTGTGACTTCATATTGCGGAATTGAAGGTCTGTTTTGATATTGCATTAATTGATCTTAAATTACTTCATTGATTGTCAACCAATGTTCGTGTACTTATGAAGTGCATGTGCACAATATATGATAGGAATTTTATTTTTGGATGAAAATGATCTAAATATGGATGAATGTTTAAATTTAATCAAAGTGTTATTACACGCGTGTTCTTCTCATTAAAGCTACTTCAAAATGAATTGAAATCCAAATGTTGAATTGAATTGAAAATTAATCTAAGAATTGAAATCACAACGTATTATAATTGTAGAATTGAAGGTCTATTTTGAAATTGCATAAAATAATTCCTAATGATAATTGCAAGAATTAAATATTAATGCTAATTGCAGAAAGGAAATATTAATGCTAATTGCAGAAAGGAAATACCAATGCTAATTGTAGAAAATAAATATTAGTGCTAATTGTAAAAAAGAAATACTAATGCTATTTGCAAAAAGGAAATAAATCAAATTAAATTTCTTCAATGAAATATTGCAGCTTCAAATGTTTACTAATGTGTGCAACTAAACTTCGAAAACCATCTATTCATTATGCATGGAATTTAACTAAGTTATGAAAACGAAATTGTTGAATGAAATGCATTATGAAAAATATATATTTTTTGTGTTTTTATGAGTGCTCCATTGATACAAACAACAATAAATTAGTCTACTAAGCAAGAAAATATACTAACATAAATAAAACTATAATTAATTTTAGTATAAATCAAACTAATATACCCTTACATCTCTCGAGGGGGCGCTCCTGCTGATCATAAGTTCTTCACCAATTAAATTAACTTACTTAACTACACATCAATTTAAAAGAGTATTATATTAATCGCAAGAATCTTCAACAAATATTCCAAATAATTCACAATAAAAACTACTGCCTTTTGGTCTTACCTCAAAGATTTTTATACACTTCTTATCAAAATTGATCTATGAGTCCTATGTCAAGAGGCAATTTGAATAATCTGATAATTAACAGGTAATATTAAATTGAAATTATATCTCCTCATGTTTTTCTACTGAAAGAGAAAATCATGAGGTATTTTGACCAAACACATCATCTCTTGAATCATTTCCATGCTCACTTGATCTCGCCATGATCTTATGCTGAAATCTGCCTAATTACTAGAATGTCACAGCCAGAGTTGACTTTTGGTTTGACTTCTAGATATTTTGATATCTGCGTTTTGCCAAATCATGAATGAAGGTGTAGATTCATGTGTGGAACAATTGTCATCTGCTAGTAAATTTAATTCATCATGTGGTGCATTGAAACATGGTTAACCATGGAAATAGCTGCAGAATTCTTCATTAGTTGTAGAATGAGAAATATTTTTGTACTTGTAGAAATGTTTCAAGTATATTTCACAGAAAAACAATAGATTCTAAAAAATGGATGATTAATATCTTTTGGATGCTTGAGTATGTCTATGATGACCTTGTTTAGAATGAAATTGCAACAAAATGGTTATAAAAAAGGTAAAGGAAAGAAAAAGGATTGTAAAAAAGAGAACAATTTGGGTCTTAAACAAGCACCCACCCCTTGACTAAAATGATAAATTTTGGCCACAACCAACTTGGAGCACCCACTCCTACAATAGATAAGCGACATGCACTTAGCTTGAATCCTCCACTCTAAGTACAAATAATTATGCAGCAAGATAATATAATTTTGAATTGAAAACATTGTTGCATAAACAAAACTATCATCAAATAAGGACCCTCATGAGACCACAATTACACACTCCAAATGAGAGAACAAATATCTCCACACACACTCTCCAAAATGATCTTCAATATCTATACACAACTCTGAAACAATGCTGAAGAATAATTTCTGAAGCATACACTGCAATACTGAAGCTCTGAACTCACTGCTACAATCATTGGTTTGTGCACTTTCCCTACATGCACACTCACTCACTCACACTACTAGAGAACCAAACAAATGAACCTTTCTCCACATATTTGTAATATCTGATATCAATTAATTCTTTCAGGGGATGGAGCTCACTCAAAACCTGTTCACATGGTTCAGATTTGATTGAGTTGGACTTTTGACCAAATCAAACCACTCATTCCACTAGCCTTTTGATAATTTCAACTTTTATCACCTTCTATAGGTCCCATAACTTGTCTTGACCTTTTTCTAGAAAATTTTGACAATAGACTTCACCCAAAAAAAAAAAATCCAAATGGGCATGCAAAATGCAAAGAAAATTTGTGAATTCTTTCGGTCGCATGGACAAGTCTGCTGAGATTTTATAGGCTTCTTGCACAACACAACAAGCCATTGATTGAAAATTTTTAGTCACTCCCATAACCCATCATCCCAATTACTGAGGTAGAGCATAGGCTAAAACAAGAAATCTGGCCCTCAAACTTGCAACAAAGCTTTAAGGGATCATGTCAACCTGCAAAGCAATCTTCCAATCCCATCATGCCATCAAGAAACCAAGTGCATAACTTCAAAAATACTCCACACGCATCATCAACTAGACCTCTAGCACACATGTAGCTCAACTTCATATGAGGCCTTATTACCTCATGACACCTCTTCTACAAACTTTATGATACCATGACAATATTTTACATCAACAATTACACAACAGACTCAAGATGATACATAGGGACTCATGAGTACATATATTCAACATATGACATTAATGGAAACACAAACATGCCAAAAAACTCCTCGTTTTCCAATGATGTCAACCCGTAGATTTTGAAAATAAATATTACATTTACATACAACAATCTGAAGATGAGCACATACACAACTCACTCGCTCTCCCGCTTTAACATCAATGGCAATAGGTTTTACATGTCAAGAGAAAATACATAACAATAATGTGATACATAGCCAAAAATGAAGTAATCCCCCTTAAGAGTTCCAACCAATACTCCCCTTGAGTTGTTGAACATTCTCCTCCTAAATGTATTTGAGACCACACCATATTGAAGAATAAATGTACATGAAGAAACATTCCATCTTGAAATGAAGAAAGAATAAGTAATCAAACAATTCATAATGCCTTGAAAGGCATACAAACAACCAATCACCACCCATTCTCAAAATTTTGTAGCTGAAAGTGCTCTTAGTGGCAGCCATATGATAGCAGTTAACTCCATGAAAAACTCCTTAATGCCTTCAAAAAGGCACAACACCCATATGCTCTCTAATATATTAAAATTGCTCCCTTGGAAGTGGCTTGGTGAAGATATTTGAAATTTGTTCATTTGAAGCAATATACTCCAACTTCACAACCTTTTTGACCACTTGTTCTCTTAGAAAATTATATTTGATCAGTATGTGCTTCGTCTTGGAATGAAGAATCAGATTTTTGGAAATTCTTATTGCACTTGTGTTGTCTACCATAATGGCAAGAGGCTCTTCATAGTCAACATGCATTCCTTGAAGATTTTTCTTGATCCATAATATGTGTGTACAACAAGTGGATGTTTCTATATATTTAGCTTCAGTTGTGGACAAAGAGATATTTTTTTTTTCTATCCCAAGAGACCAAAAAATCTCCCAAAAAGTGAGTTTCTCCTGAAGTACTTTTCTTATCATCAATACTACCATCAAAATAAACATTAGTATAAGTAACCAAATTGAAATGTTTACCTTTGGGATATGATAATCCATAGTCAAGAGTGTCTTGAAGGTACTTGAAGACCCTTTTTACTATATTAATATGAGTCTATGTAGGATTATCTTGAAATCTTGAGATCAATCCTACATCTTGCATAATATCATGTATAGAAGTAGTTAGATACAATAAGATGACAATCATGGAATGATACACAGACTGATTTACTTCTCATGACTCATCATCTTTACTCAATTTACAGTCGGTTACAATAGGAGTGCACATTGGTTTGCAATCTTCCATGCCAAATTGTTTTAATTTTTTTCTATGATACTTGATTGAGAAATTAAAATACCTTTATCATCTTCAATGAATCACAAACCAAGGAAGAAACTAATCTCACCAAAAATTGACATCTCAAATTCTTTTTACATTTCTTGTGCAAAATTTTCGCCCATATTCTCCAAATTTCTCCCAAAAATAATATCATCTACATACACAACAATTATTAGAAAATGATCTCCTTCACATTTGATATATAAATTGTTGTCCGTGGATCCCTATTTCAAGCCTTGTTGTTGTATATGTTTGTCTAACTTTGCATACCATGCTCTTGGAGCTTGTTTCAAGCCATAAAGAGCCTTTTCCAACCTGCACACTTGATTCTCATCATCACCCAATAAAAAACCTTCAGGTTACTCTATATAAGCTTCCTCTTCTAGATCACCATTCAATAAAGATGATTTAACATCCACCTGATAAAATATAATTTTCTTGAAACATGCAAAGGCCAAAAAAATTCTTATTGCATCCAATCTAGCTATAGGTGCAAAATTTCATGAAAGTTAATACCTTCTACTTGAGTATACCATTTGCACACAAGTCTTGCTTTCCTTACCTCCTTTCCTTCTTCATTTGGCTTGTTCTTGAAAACCCACTTGGTTCCAATGATGTTTTTGTCCTTTTTGCTTGGCACAAGCTCCCATGTATTATTCTTCTTAATCTAATCTAACTCTTCATTCATTGCTTTGACTGAAATTTGATTTTCTTTAGCCTCATTAAAGATTTTGGGCTCTTTTTGAGACAATAGTGCAAAATGTACTTGATTGAAGCTATCCAACAAATTACTCCTTGTTTGCACACCAAGCTCTTTGCTTCCAAGAATTTGAGTTTTTGGGTGCTTCTTTTGGATGTGACTTGGTGGAGCCTTCTTTGTAGTTGAGGTCTTTCTCTCTTCTTCCTTCTTCAAAAATTTCTTGGCCCTCATATTCTATGAAATCATGATCAATTGCAACATCATTGGAATGATTAGATTTAGGAAAATATTCATCAACAACAATATTAATTACTTCAATTACCTTTTTGGTTCTCTTGTTTTAGCATTTGTATCCATTTCTCTTGAAGGAATAGGCAAGGAATATGCCTTCAGCATCTCTTGGTTTGAACCTGCCAAATTTGTCTTCCATCCTCTTGATGTATCATTTTCTCCCAAATATTTTGAAGTGGTCAAATTTTGTTGGTCTTCAATTTCACAACTCATTTGGCGTTTTTTCACTGTTGGGCTTGTGAAGAACTCTATTGGGAAAATATATTGTTGTTTGAGCTACTTCTCCCCAAAAAGTGCTTGACACACCAGCTTCATCTAACATATCTCGTGCCATATCTTAGAACAACTTGTTTTTCCTCTCCACTACACCATTTTTGTTGTGGTGTTCTAGCTATGGAGTATTTCCTCTTGATCCCATGCTCCTCACAAAAATTATCAAATGCCCTGGACATGAACTCACCTCTTCTACCATATCTAAGACACTTTATCTTCAAATCAACCTCATTTTCAACAAGCGCCTTAAAATACTTAAATTTTTTGAAAGCCACTAATTTTTATTTCATGAGAATAATCCATGTGGCTCTAGTGAATTCATCAAAAAATAATATGAAATATTTCTCACCTCTTGGACTTTGTTTCCTTGTAGGACCACATACATCTACATGCACTAACTCCAATGGTCTCTTTGTAGTGAACTCCTTGGATTTGAAATGTATTCTTGTTTGTTTCCAAAATTGGCATGAATTGCATATTATCTAACTGGTTCAACCAACCTTGGTAATTCTCTAAATCCTCCAATATTTCTAATCTTGATTAGGTTAACAAAATTAACATGACCCAATACTCTATGCCATAGACAAGCTTCTTATATCTTTCTCATGCAACAATTGTGTCTAGTGTCATAAAAGATATACATGTTATTGTCACTTCTAATGGCCTTTGCCACCAAATTTCTGGATTTTTCATTTTTTATATCACACTCTTTAGATTTAAAAGTTACCTCATGCCCATTATCACACATTTGATTCACACTTAGGATATTTTTCTTCAATCCATAAACATAAAGCACATTTTGAGATTTGGTCTTCTTGTCCAATCTAATTATTCCTTTGCCTTTGATGGGAACTACTGCATCATTTCCAAAACTAACATTGCCTTTTTCGTACTCTTTTTTCTGCAAGAATTTTCTCTTATCACTATTCATGTACTTGTAGCAACCACTATCAATCAAACAATGGTCATGATGATCATGATCTGTCAAGGAATTCTCATAATTTTCAGCCTTTTTCTTCCACCTTTTCTCAACCTTCTATTGCTTAGATTTCTCTTGAGGATGCTACATGAAAGAGTTTAGAAAGCTAGATCTACACTCACTAGCTTTGTGACCAAAGTTATTACATATGAAACACTCAATCTCATTCATTAGTGGGGAAAAATAATTATTTCCATTAGCATTCAAAATATTTGGTCCTTGAGCAAATCTTGATCTATCAACATTTATTCTACCAAACATCTTCAACCTACAATTTATGGCATTATGTCTAAAATTATTACATGCAAAACAATAACCATAAAACAATGTAGAATCCCAAATTTTTGTTGCCATGATGGAGGAGTGAAATTTTAAGATCTTGCTTGCTTCACTTGCTGTTTTTTTGTTGATTTGATTTAAACTTGATTCTTTTGCACACTCTTTCTATTTGCTCCAATATTTGCTTGATTTTCCTCTCCTTTCAAAGAGTTTTCATAACTGGTACTTGGTTGATCTTTGAGATTTTGTAGAGAAGGCTTGAACCCCAAACAAGTTTTATCCTTCAGAGACCTTTGCATGTTGAGAATATTTTGCAAATTTTCAGATCCCTTGACAAATTTTTTATTTAGACATTCTTTAGTTTCTTCTTTTGATAGATTGGCCCTTACTGCAACAATTTCTTCCTCAAGTTTGTGATATTTTTCTTTCCATTCTTTGAGCTTATTGGTGAGCACATTTTATTTCGTTTTTGTTTCTTCCAATTCTCTCTTTAGGTAGATGATGTCATCTTCATGGGTGCATACAATAGGAGCTCCACCAATATTTTCTTTAGAGGTTCATTTTCTCTCTCCAACTCAGATAGATTATTTTGTTGAACCACAATTTGTTGCAACAAATTTTCCTTGAATTTATCAATCTTATCCAAATGGGTCTTCAAAGAATTATTAACCAAAGGAGGTTTATTCTCCTTTAGTTTGTGTATTTCCTCTTTTAGCAAATTATTTTTGTTTATGGGTTTTCTTAGCTCATCAAGTGTAGTAATGAGGTCACCTTCCTAATAAATCTCTCCATCCACAATACCTCATTCATCTTTGGACTCAAAAATCCATAACAACACATTCATTGTGCTCTTCTTCTTCTGATGAATATTTCTCATTGCTTTCATCTGAAATATCACTCTCTTCTTTGGAATAGTAATTCCTCCTCTTTTGAGCTTTAGATTTTTTCAAATTTTTGGGTTTTATCCTTTCTTTTAATCTCATTCTTATTTTACTCCTTTTAACTTCTTCTATGTGTACATTTTGTAAAAAAATTTCCAACTTCTCCACATTCAAAACACTTGAAAGGAAGATTTCCTTTATACTTCCCAGAGCCTTTCTTTAATTTATTGGAAAACTAAGAAAATTCTTCGTCAGATTCACTACTAGAATACTCTTCCTCTTCTTTGATTTTCTTTGAAAGTTTCTTGAGATTTTTGGTAATATCCTTGACCTTCTTGGAGGCCTTGAATGCAACTTCACTAGACTCAAATTTCTCTTCTACAATGTGCATATCATAAGCAATAAGAATTCCAAGCAATTGCTCCATAGTAAGAGTGCTCAAATCAGACATCTCTTTAATAAAAGAAACCTTTTGATTAAATATTTTTGGTAAAGACCTCAAGATTTTCTAAATAACGACTTCATCTTAAAAATTTTCATCTATGCTTTTGATTAGATTGGTCACTGCCTTTACCCTTCGAAAATATTTTGCAATAGTTTCATCTTCCCTCATTTTCAATCTCTCAAACCTCATCATATAGGTTTGGAGCTTTTATTTCTCCACCTTCTTATCACCTTCATAGTTATTCTCCAGTTTGTCCCAAAATTATTTGGTTGATTTACAATGCATGACTTTTATCAGCTCATTCTCACTAAGTGTTGCAATAATATCTTTTCTCACTTTGGTATTGTTTTGAAAAACATTCTCTCCACCAAGGTCTGAAGGAAGAACATCAGGAATAGCATATCGAGTCACCACAATAGAGAAAACATCAATGCCTAAACTCATTATATGCCCTTCCATTCTCATCTTCCATAGATTATAATTCTCACCATAAAAATTTGGAACCTTCACATCATGGTTAGCCATTGTCCCTTCTCAAAATCTCCTTTTAGCGGTCAAGCTACAACAAAGGAGCCAACTTTGATACCAATTGTTATAAAAAGGTAATACTAAGAGGGGGAGGGGTGAATCAGTATTATTGAAATATAAAAATTATTTCTGCAATTAAAACATATTCATAAATTTACTTTAGAAATATATAACAAGATCATGCACATGAAAAACAAAAACAATCATCACATGTAGACACTTAGAGTTTAGGTGGAAAAGCCTCCCTCCAAGGAAAAAACCATTGAATTGTTTGTTGTTTCTTCTTTTTATCTATTGCTTCAAAATATTCTGATTTACATTACATCATCTAGCCACCACTAGAAATAGAGCACCCACCCCTTGGATGGAATGAGAAATGTTGGCCACAACCAACTTGGAGCACCCACTCCTACAATACGAAATCAACATGCACTTAAATTGAAGCCCCCACTCCAAGTACAAAAAATTCTGAAACAAGATAATATAGTTCTGAACTGAAAACACTATTGCATAAACAAAACTATCATCAAGTAAACACCCTCATGAAGCCACAATACATACTCCAAATGAGAGAATGAATATCTCCACACACACTCTCCAAATTGATATTCAATCTCTGCACAACTTTGAAACAATGTTGAAGAATAATTTCTGAAGCATATACTACAATACTAAAGCTATACACTCACTGCTACAATCATTGGTTTTTGCACTTTCCCTACATGTACACTCACTCACTCACACTGCTAGGGAACCAACCAAATGAGTAGCCTTTCTCCACATATTTGTAATATTTGAGATCAATTAATTCTTTCAAGTGATGGAGCTCACCCAAAACGTGTTCACATGCTTCATATTTGATTGAGCTGGACTTTTTGACAAAATTAAGCCACTCATTCCATTATCCTTTTGATAATTTCAACTTTGATCACCTTCTATAGGCCCAACCACTTGTCTTGACCTTTTCCTAGAAAATTCTGACAATAGGCTTCACCAAAAGCAAATTAATTCCAAAGGAGTGTGTGAAATTTGGAGAAACTTTAATGAATTCTTTCAATCACATAAATAGGTCTTCTCAGATCCAACCGGTCACTCACACAACACAACAAGCCAGTGAATGAAAAGTTTCAGTTGCTCCCATAACCCATCATCCCAATGACTAAGGCAGAGCATAGACTAAAACATGAAATGTGGCCCTCAAACTTGCAACAGGTCTTCAGGGGATCATGTCAACCTGCAAATTAGCCTTCCAATCCCATCATGACATCAAGAAACCAACTACATAACTTTAACAAGACTCCACACACATCATCAACTAGACCTCTACCACACATGTAAATCAACTTCAAATGAGGCCTTATTACCTCATGACACCTCTTCTACAAACCTTATGAGACTATGACAACATTTTACATCAACATGAAAACCCTGAACAAGTATAAAACATACTCAAGGTGATACATAGGGACTCATGAGTACATAGATTCAATAGGTGTCATCAATGGCAACACAAACATGGCAAAAAAATTACCCAATAAACACATTTTCCTAGGTATATGGTTCGAGAAACTAAGATGGGGACTCTAATTTTTTGCCTAATCATAGACAAGTTCAATCCAAAGTCAGTTTCACTTGTCACCCCTAAGCCAGATTCTAGAGGGTGAGTGAACGGGGCTTTCTTATGGATTTAAACCAACTTAGCCAACTGGAACATGGGATTCAGGGGCTTGATAAACTTCACCCACCAACACTATCTTGGCACCATCCATGAACTTTGTGTTATCTCTCCTTTCATTGTCTTATGATTCTACTATATTTTCTCATTGATCCTCCTACATTCCTACACTAGTCTCCCCTTTGGATTATTCATACCTACGTACAAGGATCATTATTTTCTGTTGAAGGTGTGTTCCCCCATTTTTCAGTCCTAAATGATTTTATTCATGTGTATGAAACCTCAAATACCACTTTTCTGGTGGTTATTTTTCCATTCTGGCCTTGTAATCTTTTGACCAATCAATGTTGCTCCACCTGTCCTTTTTCCCTTGATTTTTTTTTCTTTGTCATCCTTGGTCTGCTTACTAGAATCTTGCAGGTCAGCCACCATGGTGCCACTTAGACCCTTGTCCCCTTGCTTACCATCTGTCAGCCTCCATGGCTACCACTAGACTAGCCAACATCCCAAGTAGTCATCCCCCTCCACCTCAACTCTGGAATTTGTGTCCTCAACTTAGCCCATACATATAATTAAATTTACAATGCTCATAATAACTAGGAATTGAAATATGGGGATATTACAAATTCCATATGTTATAGAATAATATATGTGACGAAACATGATAAATTTTTTCAAGGATAAACAAAAGTACGAGAATTGTGATAGTGTCACATGATGGGAATTCATTTGTTTGGAATCTAGAAGGAAAAAAATGGTCGTCGAATCTTGTTATTCTCATACTCAATCATGCAACTATCTGTGTTAAATGGAGTTATGAATGTAGATTCTCACCATTCATATGTATATCGTATTGCAAGTTGTGGTGTGGAAAACACAGTCAAGATCTAGATTAATAAGGTGTTTTTAATCTATGTTGAGAAGTCATTTCTCTGGATCGATTTGTCATCAAAATTTCCCAAAATGTATGTTCAATTCCTTGTTTTTATTGTTACAGTACATACAAATAATGTGCACCACACTAAATGGCTTGGAAACTTCATCCTATCAAATAGTATGGACAATGAAGTAGTTTTGTGGGAGCCTTACAACAAAGAACAAAATATTAGTGATGGAGTTGTGGACATCTTGCAGAGATATCCATTGCCAAAATGTGACATTTGTTTCATAGACATTTCATGCACTTTCCACTAAAATTATATTGTAGTTGGCAATAGGAAGGACTAGTCATATGAAATTAGCATGCTTCCCAGAGCCTTTTGTTCATGAATATGTGCCTTTAATGAATTCCAATTTTTATTATCATCATAATGGAGGCAAGGGAGTCTTCTCAAACATCAATGAAACATCATCTCTACCAGTGCTAATGCATGTCTTTAAAACAATGCATGTTGTCTTGAATTAAAGTGGAAGTGACAACAAATGAATCAAATTTCCACAACAAGGCATTGCATTCCTAGGAAGAGTGATTTCCATAGTTGTGTCTAGACTAAAGGATTATAATCCTAAGACATTAAATTCATGACAATGTGGTGAAATTGTTTTCGTGGCACAAGGGATGGTAGGAGGTGGATAAAAAGCTTCTTGAAAGAAAGGGACCAAAAATAGGGAGAAGGATCAACAACTAGTCTATTTTCATGAGCACATGCAAAGATACAGGAATGGGGAGATATTGGTTTGTTTATTTTCCATTCTTTTCACCATTTAAAACACTTCTTGGTCATTTTCATGCATGATTTCATCCATTCATTTCCTTTCTTACATGGTTTTCGTACCAATGTATCGTAATGATCCTAATAATTCTAAGTAGTCCATTATTTTCACTTTCTTTTACTTTTAACAAATTAAATAGGAGTATGCTCAATTTTACTAATAATGGTTTTTCCTAGTCAATTCCTATAACTTATATGCAGGTCCAATAACCAACCTCCAAGGTTGGCATATCTACGTGACTCTATGGAAAATTTCTAGACATGAGTTTTTATTCAAGCATCTATGACATGGTTCCACATTCTTTACTTCACACTGAGGTTGATTCTAGAAGCCTATAGGTAACGGCCAACAATCAGGACAACTTGTGTTAATAAAATTTAGTCATCAACTTCGAGCATGACTTCTGGGCAAATGGAGTAGAATTTTGAAAAAATAAAACATGTGTTTTGTTAGACATCCCTAGCTAGGATAATTACAATAATTTCCTCTAGAAATTTCATATTTTGGGATACATCTTTGATTATTTCAAGAAAATGTTTCTAGTTGTGTCAACGACCATCTGCACCCCAAACTAAGCAATCAGTTAGACAAACACACCAGAGTAAGCTATTATAAGAATATTTCATGCGAAATAGATCCTATATGATTATATCTTCAGCTAAGAATGTATCAAATCCAATCCTTTGTAGATTAGTCATGATTTTGCATACCATTTTTGGGGGAATTGGTTCCAATTCACCCTCGATCTTTTCTATACAAATTCATCAATGAAAATGAGGATTGGGGGTTGCTAAAGGAGAGGTTTTGTCATTGTTTCAAGGATATTGGATGATCCCATGCGATGACCATTGGGATCAATATTTATTGCATTAATTCACATGTAAAGTTTGTGGAGTTTTCAATAATTAATGTTGAGGCTGTTATGAAACCAGCTCACAAAAAGATAGAAAATATAGATTAATGCCTACAAAATAATGTTCTTCGAGGGGGAAATCTCCTTTACATTACACAAATGAACAATTCTTGGATGATACAAATGACATGACCTCCTTTCTATATATTGGAGTCTAAGGGGTCCTAATACAATATGAGCTGACATAACAATAATAATGTAAGGGCACAATAATAACAATAATGGGCTTCTATGGGGCACAATAATAACAATATGGGGACTACATGGGCACAAAAATATAATAAGGGGGTTGTACTAATAACAATAAGGAGTTACACTAGTAGTATAGGGACCAAATATGCCCCTCTCCTTCAAAAAGTGTTGTCCTCAACGCTTGAGTAGTTCTTGATGCTTCTTTATAAAATTCTTGTCCTTCCATGTGGAATCTTCATTGGTAAGTTCTTCCACTTGATGACATACTCTGAAATTGATTGATTTTGTAGTTTTTAGGTTCTTGTTTCTATGACTACTCCAAGCTCCAATATGATTTTTCCTTCCTCATCATGTTCTGCCAATATTGTTTGAACTGGGATCTTCCACAACTTTTGAATGAGTGACCACACTTCTTTGTCCTTGGATAATAGAAATAGCACAAAAAAATGCTTCCACATACTCATCCTTTCTTGAAAGTGCATCTACAACAACATTTTGCTTCCCTTTTTTATATATGATTTCAAAGTCATAACCGAACATATTTGTGACCCATTTTTTCTATTCTTCTAAAGATAATCTTTGTTCTAAAAAATATTTAAGACTATCATGATCCATTTTTACCTTGATGTGTCTTCCCATTAGGTAAGGTAGCCATTTCTTAAGTGCATGTAGTATTGTCAACATTTCCTTATTATAAACAGCTTTCTTGAGATGTAGCCGTAAAAATACCCAATCACCTACATCAAAACTTCTTTCACTGCGATGTTGATCTACCTGTTGTTTCATTCATTTTTGCACCAAAGTGGCGTTATCCTTTAAAAGTTGGAGAACTTGTTGTTGATGCTCGATGTGATCTTTCACTGCTTGAATCTCTTTCTTCTTGATATGTCCTTCTATCTTGAGAGTTTGAGGAGTGGCAATTTCTTCCAATGCATTACAAGATATGGTCAGATTCATTTCTTGATTCTTGATGTGATCTTTCACTTCTTGAACATTTTTCTTCTTGATATATCTTTCTATCTTGATAGTTTGAGGAGTGGTAATTCCGGTCAATGCATTACAAGATATGGTCGGATTCATTTCTTCTTTGTCGATGTGATCTTTCACTTCTTAAACCTTTTTCTTCTTGATATGTCCTTCTATCTTGAGAGTTTGAGGAGTGGTAATTCTTGCCAATGCTTTACAAGCTATGGTTGGATTCATTTCTTCTTTATCTAGGGTTGGTTCTTGGTGTATATCCTCTTCTTTTTATGTCTCTTAATCTTTTTCTTCCTCCTCTTCACAATCAATGTAAAATAATTTCTTCTCAGCACACTTATGAGCTTTAGTGTATTTTCTATCACAAATGTAACAAAGTCATTTTTCTCTTTTTTATTCCAATTGTTGTCGTGTAAAACATGTAGGTTGTGGAAGACTAGAAGAAAAGCACTTCCACATTTATAGTTGTGAGTGGTAGAATTCCTTGTTTCCATAATTCTGCGTTCAAGTTTTCTTGCCAACCTGAATGCCTTCTCCAATGAATTAGGTTCCCAACGATGAACCTCATGTTGAATGTTATCCTTTAAAGTCCCTATGAAGACATCAATCCTTTTCTTCTCTAGAATATCACTTACCCTTATTTTCGATTTTTTAAATCCTCAATGTGCTCTGCCATTGAACCCTTTTGTTTGAGATTTATCAATTGGCTAAAGAAGGTGTTACTCTGTGTATCCTCATAATGTGCTATCATTTCTTCTATGAAAATTGACCAAGTGACAAGTGCTTTATGAGAACACATCCCTTTATACCATAAAAATTGATCCAGTTCTAAATGTGAAGATGCAATATGTACATTTTGTAATAGTTGCACCTCATGTAGATCAAAATATTGCTCCATCTATAGTATCCAATTTACCAGATCCTTGCCATCAAACTTCCTCATATTGTCTTTTCTTGATTTTAGGGGCTCGACCTTGAAATGATGGTATTTGTAATTTCAGATATTCCAATTCTAAAATTGTGACCTGCAGTAGCCCTCTTTCCAATTCCACCAGTCTGATCGAAATTGGATTCTCCAAGAAAGAGTTATGCACAATCTCCCAAGATGACTTGATTATATACCTTTTCAGAAGAGAAAACTTGTATGAAGCTCCACATGTCACTGTTTTTACCTTTGGATCTAAAAAATATAAACAGGAAACTATAGTCCATCCTCTTTCTATAATTCTTACGAAATTTCTAATTCTCAAAGAGAAAGTTATGATGATTTTTCCAAGGTCACTTGCTTAAGATCTAATTCGGGAGTCTGTAAAAACCTTAACTTCCTTAGATAATATATCCTAAAATATAATGAGACAAGATCTAAAATTCGAACACGAGTTTTAGACCGCTTTCTTCTCAAATGGGTTTTTTTTTAGCCTCTGAAACTTCGTAGCAAACAAGTTATAGTGAAACTTCCACGATGACCTGTTTTAGATGAAATTCTGGAGCTTGCAAAAACGATAACCTCCGAAAATCATATCACTAAAAATATAGCAAGAAAAGATCAGAAATTTGGATCCGAGGTTTAGCAAGATTTTCTATCAGTTGGGTTTTTTTTAGCTTCTGAAACGTCACAGAAAAAACATTATAGTGAAAATTCCATGATGACCTATTTGGAGTTGCAAAACCCTAGAATCTAAAGCTTTGATACAAAATGTTATGGAACCAACTCACAAAAAGATAGAAAAGATAGATAAACGCCTACACAATAAGCCTCTTCGAGGGGGAAACCTCCTTTACATTACACAAATGAACAATTCTTGGATGATACAAATGATAAGACCTCCTTTCTATATATTGGAGTCTGAGGGGTCATAATACAATCAGAGCTGACATAATAATAATAATGTAAGGGCACAATAATAACAATAGTGAGCTTCTATGGGGCACAATAATTACAATATGAGGACTACATGGGCACAACAATATAATAAGGGGGTTTTAATAATAACAATAAGGGGTTATACTAGTAGTATAGGGACCTAATAGAAGCCCAAGTTTCATTACTTGTTGTTTTAAGCTTCCTCTCTGTGATCTAATTTACTAAAGAGGCAACATTGTTAGTTGGCTTTGGCCTACCAACCTAGCACGTGACCTCCTCATTCTTTCATTGATTTTGTGATTAGATCTGAATGTGCTAAGCATAGATCTACATGTTGTAGCTCTAGTTCAAATATAACTTACGTTGTTTCACAGATCTGAAGTCTACCGAGTGATGGTGATGTGTTTTTTATCTTATTTGGATTGTTTCTTTTGATATGATGCTCTGAATTTCAATATTAAATTCATGTAGAATTATATTAGAGCATATGCTATTTAAATCATAGATCGAATCCAAAGGGCTTTATATTTCCACCTTATTCCTTGGGTTATTTTTGTTTGATTAACGTGATTGTTTGAGAATGCAAGTTATGAGGGATTTATCATAGACTCAATGTTGTTATTAAAACTAGTAAAGTGGCTATGGTTAACACAAAACGTGAAGTATTTTGGTTCACAATTATATACCTATATTACAAATAATTTAGATTTTTAGTCATAACTTAATAATATACATAATTTCTCCAATCAAAACTATGTGATTAAATCTTGTTTACATTTGTATTAGACGTTGTTGGGAGTACCTATGTTTTTTTAATCACTTTGCTAAGAATATGAATTTGATACATGGCACTATAGATCTTATTTGATTCTCACTCATGTATACAGATGAATAGTTATATGATTTTGTTAAGAAAAGCTTCATATTTGAGCCATGAATATTATCTCTACTCTATTTTTATTCTTTTTAATACACCTCAAAATAAATAAATATAACATACTATGCAACAAACAAGATCACAAATGAAAATGTTACAATGTTCAAAAAATTAATGTAATTAAATTCCCGGAACAATCATTTCAACATAATGTGCTCCATCTTTACTCAAATAAAAGGAGGAAGGTTGTTGTTGGTAACAAAAATTGGCCACATTGAGTAAATAGACCTAATCTCTCCAAATGGACTAACACCATCAGTTGCCAATGAAAGCCTAACATTATGAGGTCCATGTTTTCAAATGCAACCATTTTTCCTCAATTTCCTAAATACATAACCATCTATAGACATTCAAAGAAAACCATCTCCACTTCTCTTTCATGCATGGTAATCCATAAAATGTGTTATGCTTTGACACTTGAACAATCATTGCAAACATGGAATTATGGGAATATGACAAAGAACCTTTGGAGGCACCCTTTTTGTTACTTGATTAGTTTGATATCTATTGTTCTCACATTTTGGGAAATTTGTTTTCGATGCATGTTCTCCATAATATATAACATTCTCATTAGGAAATGCATTTATAGCTTAATACTCCATTCCAAATTATTTCATAAAAAACATATAAATCTCGGTCTGTGAGAGGTAACTTATTTGGAAATGGTAGTAGAAATTCACCTAACAATCTAGTACAACATAAAAAATCACTAGTTAGTGTAAATAATATTATTCATAAATATTTCATTCTTATTTTACACATTGATGACCACTAAAAAAAGAAAAAAAAATAACTGTTCATGTGATGAAACATATTACATTATATTTTAAGATATGTGTCATACAAGTGTTTGAGAAACCATTCAAAACCTTTAAGTCCACCAACAATAATGTAGTAGAGAGAATATTTGCTTTTGAACCTTCATAAAGTGTTTTATTTCCTTCTTTAGCACAGGTTCATCATCACAACTAACATCATTGTTCTCATCACCATAGAAGTCTTGGATCAATTCATTTGGTCCATAATCTTGAACTACATTATTATTGTCATTTTCTTACATAGGATCATTATCTTGATCTTCCATATTCACTCCATATTTTTGCTCGACTTGTAGAACACCATTTCTAGTACTACTTCTTAACACATTTATATCATAGTACCTAGGGGGCCTATGATGCAAGGGCATCCATAATTTTCATTAACTAACAAGTCAAAAACATTTACTAGAGGGTTTGGTTCCTCAATGAGTTAGTTATTAAGATATAACTGGTTTTATTTTGCCATGCAATTCATTAAATTAGACAATTTGTTGTAATTTTGGTTATTTTATCTAAAATCAATCTTTTTGATCCTACATTCGTGGATATGGACCGAACCTACAATGTAATATTTATATTTATTTGTTCCAATAAAGTGAGGGTAGAGAGTGTGGAGCGTGGGGAGTGAGAATTTTCTTCCAAAGCAGTCCTTCTACAATCTTGGAACACGTATGTTATTTTATAATTGAGCGAGTCTATATTTTAATTCTAAAGTATTTGTTGACAGGGGTGAAGGCTTTGTTTATACATTTTTTTATTATCAATCTTAGTGGAAGCATAAAAGGTCATGGAAGAGTAGTGGAGTCAATTTTTTATTTATACAATGCATAATTCTTTTTGCAAGTTTAGAACTTGCATAGTTTCATTCATTGATGAGAAGCTATTTGATAGTGCATTAATAAATGTAAATCCTAACAGTAAAATCACTTAACTCTTGATGCTTATAATTCTAAACCCTGACGCGTTAATTTTTTTTTCTCCTATCTATGGTAGGGCTTAACATAAACCCATTGCGAAGATTGGGTTTGATTTTAACAACTCAATAGTTTCAAAACCCGCACTTCATTCCAAACATTGATTGTCATTTACATATGGATCAATGGTTGTGAATAGATCGATCTCTTACAATACATAATTTGGCTAACAAATTAGAGCTTTAGCAAGTTTCAGATCTATGAACCCTCCAGTCTGCCAATCCCTGAGTTAGCGCAGATCTACGACATCATTGTTACAAGTCATGAATGAAAGTGGGCCAGGTTGGAAGACTACAAGCCCATAGATTTTGAAGTGTGGTATTAAAAAGAGGCTCAGGCATCCGGCTCCACTCTAGTGAGTGTATATGTGTGTGTATACATATATACATATACATATATATATATACACACACAGATATATGTATATGTATATGTATATGTATATGTATATGTATATATATAACATATATACATATATACATAATATATAATATTATCATTAATAATATATAATAATATATATATATATAATATATATATAATATATATATATATATATACTATATATTAATATATATAGATATAAACAAATTTACATACATATACATACATATATATAATATAAATATATTACATATATTACATATATATATATATATATATATATATATATATATATATATATATATACGATCACACCCTTTTGGCTACTCCCACTTTAATTTCGACCACCCTTGTGGCTCCTTCGACTTATAATTAAAATCCCTCCATTGTATTTAGATTTTAAATGATATTTATATCCTGAAAAGTTTGAAGGAAGTGCTTGTGTGATACAGTTGAAAACTAAGGTTTAAATAGCCCAGAATTAGAGAAAATCTAACTTAGATTTGCATCAGCCACCTTGACTTTATATAGTTACAAACAATCATGTGATATCACACCCTTTTGGCTACTCCCACTTTAATTTCGACCACCCTTGTGGCTCCTTCGATTTAATTAAAATCCTTCCATTGTATTTAGATTTTAAAGGATATTTATATCCCGAAAAGTTTGAGGGAAGTGCTTATGTGATACAGTTGGGAACTAAGGTTTAAATAGCCCAAAATTAGAGAAAATCTAACTTAGATTTGCATCTGCCACCTTGACTTTATAATAATCACAAATAATCATATGAAATGAGTATACAGAAAAACTAATATTATAACAATAAAAAAATTACAACTACAATTAATATAAAGAAAATATATAAATGATTCAAAAAATATATCTGACAACCACCAAATGATATTGGTTCCCCCCTTCAATGTGTCCATTCTTCCTACAATGTCTATTATTTGTTTCATATGAAATTCTTCACGGACCTTTGCACCCGCAAACTCTGCAAGGGAAATAACATTTCCCATTATTGAACCCTAGCTTATTAGTTTCACGTCTATTAATATTTTATGACATTCTTCCCAACCATAAAATAAAAACTATTTTTCTCTCATGAATAGGGCCTTATAACCTTTCAAAATTATTTTAGTTATAGAAAATATGTTACGACATCTCTTACATGTGGGATATCCATATATTTATTTATTGTCACAATTATGGTGATAGTTGACCATTCAAAGTAAAATATGACAATAAAGAAAAATGGTCAAATTCATGTCAGAATGGAAAATGCCATCGGTTATCACAATTGTGACTATAAATGCAATTCGTTGAACCTGAAACTCCTAAAATAGGTCATAGCAATTGCAACTAATAAAGTTTGTAGTCACAAATGTGGCACCCTATAAAATGTAAGTTCCAATTCAAACCGCGTAGAAATTTTCTGTCGGAATTGCAATGAACACAAGGACTTTACAACAAAAAAAATGAAAAATTTGACCTTTTTCTTGTATTTTATGATATTACAAGCAATACCATTGAACTATGTCATCAGAATTTTTCCTATATGTAATAGTTTCATTTGGAGCTTATGGTTATTAAGTCAAAGAAATCCTTGTCATTTCTAGAGTTACTTGTTGAGTTACCCCAAATTGATGAATAACTTGTGGCTAAGGACCCACCCCATGATGAGTTGCTATTCCTCATTAGTTACTTTGATATTTGTTATAGGGATGTATCGATATATCTCTAAATTCAACATTTTTGGCCTGATTTATCTCGTGATGAGCATCGATGTATATGCCACTATTCTAGGCATTATGTCTTTGATTAACAGATGTCAATTCCCTCATTGATTTATGTATGCTTTGTAGATGGCGCAAATCGTTACACTTGTAGTTTTGCTTTCCCTGCTTGGGTTATATTTTCGCCTATTGATGAGCTTGTGAGTTCAGGGGGGGTTTTTCTTTGCCCCGTCTCCAATAATGTGGAAGAATATAGTATTTTCATCGAGATCCTAACTAAGCCTATTTGCCTTATCATATGCCAGTTGGTTTTCCAACTTGACTCCTAACTCATAGTGTCTCATCTCAATTGTTTTTATTATGTGGGTTATATTGTGTTACTTCAATACTATTTAAGGGTATATCTCTTGGAAAGACACTTTGATTATATTTTAGACCCAAATATTCATAGACGCTCTAATGTTCTTGTAGATTCACTTGCTAATTATGTATTAGATTGGTATTTTTCACAACAATATTTGAAAACCATCCACATGAATGAAAGATTACAATAGTACACATCATTTGGAACAAACACCATAGAAGTTGCCATCTTTTATATCATAGTAGAGTTTTACATCCATAATTGGATACATAGTTCAAAATCAAGCATCTGAGGCCCAAAATAGAGTGCCTCATACATATGTTGACATACAAAAATTCTAAGACCATTATTATTCCATATCGGTCATGCTCGTTGTGATGGAAACACAACACAACATGGACAATATAATATAGGAGGCCTCGGTGATGAGAGGAATAAACCCCCACAATGTGCCTTTGTAGGTGTGGGGAACATCATCCATACACATAGTTGATACTCCCAAAGTCAATACCTCCACATTGCGGGTGAATTCCTGCAACTCATGTTGGGCATGGAATCCCCCCACAACAGGTTTTGGGGCTCAAATCCCAAGTTTTGGTCAAAGGTTTTGAAAGACTCTATGAATTGTGGGCGCAGAGCGTGAAGTAAAGGTTAATCATAGGGATGTCCACCCTAAAGTAATGTAATATAATTTAAAGTCATGTCGGCCTAACTGGAGGTTAGGCCGACATGACAGTTTGTTAGGGAAGAGATTATTTTCCTCTTTAGATGGTTTTAGCAGATATAACCAAATCAAAATTGCACCCCAAGACCAAGATAAGACCACTTTTACTAGTCCTTGGGGAAATTTTGCTTATAGAGTTCTCCCATTTGGACTATGCAATGCTCCAACAACGTTTCAAATAGCAGTGATAGGAATCTTTTCTGATATGCTTAATGACTCTATGAAGATATTTATGGATGACTTTACTCCTTATGGTGTGACTTTTGAAGATGCATTACAAAACCTTGAGAAAGTAATTAAATGTTGTATACAAGCTCACCTTTCCTTGAGTACTGAAAAATGTCATATGATGATGAACGAAGGAATTGTACTTGGGCACTTCATTTCATTCCTAGGGATTCAAGTAGATCCATCCAAAATACAAGTAATTCAGACCATTCCTATCCCTAAAACACAAACTGACATAAGAAGGTTTTTAGGACATGCCGGATACTACAGAAGATTTATCAAAAAAAATTCTAAAATAGCTTCTTCTTTGTTTGTGTTATGAAAATTTTTGAATTTAAGTGGATTAATCTTTGCCAGAAAGCATTTGATGAACTTAAGCACCAGTTTTCTATAGCTCCTATTCTAAGGGGACTTGATTCGGCACTTACCTTTCATATATCCTCTGATGCTTCGGATACTGCAATTGGAGCTGTCTTGGGACAAGAGGAAAACCATCTACCTTATGTTATCTATTTCATTAGTAAGAATATGACCCCTTCTAAGCTTAATTACACAATTACTGAGAAATAATTTTTAGCAGTCATTTATGCTATTAATAAATTTCGACATTACATTACTGGTTACCATACTTTTGTTCATACTGACCACACGGCTATTAAATATTTAATGAAAAAATCTGTCACAAATGCTCGAGTTACCAGGTGGTTATTATTATTACAAGAATTTGATATTAAAATTGTAGATCAACCAAGTAAAGAAAATGTAGTTGCTGATTTCCTTTCTCAGATAAAAACTGATGATAATACTCCAGTAGATGATTCCTTTCCTGATGAGTATTTATTTGCAGTATCTGCTCACTCACCTTGGTATGCAGACATTGCCAATTATTTGGTTGTAGGGAAGCTACCATCACATCTATCACATCGGGAGAAAAGAAAGATCATTCAACAAAGTGCTCGGTATAGCTGGATAAGTGGGTGTCTTTTCCATACTGGACTTGATCATGAAATTCGAAGATGCATTAGAGAAGATGAGGTTTATGATATACTGAAGGCTTGTCATGATGGCCCTTGTGGAGGGCATTTTGCTGATAAGAGAACAAAACATAAAATTCTCAGAGTGGGTTATTATTGGCCCTCACTCTTCAAGGATGCAAAGAAATATGTTTGGGTCTGTGATAGCTGTCAAAGAATGGGTCAAACTAATCATAGAGATGAAATTCCATTGAATCCCCAGGTAATACTAGAACCCTTTGAAAGATGGGCTCTAGACTTTATAGGACCCATCAATCCTCCATTCAGTCAAAGAGTTTACATATTGGTTTGTACAAATTATATGACTAAATGGATGGAAGCTAAGGCACTTTAGAGC
The DNA here is from genome assembly GCA_000404065.3 of Pinus taeda. NCBI lineage: Eukaryota > Viridiplantae > Streptophyta > Pinopsida > Pinales > Pinaceae > Pinus > Pinus taeda. Next base: position 22,514 of record APFE030292324.1, on the reverse strand, counting down.
TAATGAAGAATCTGTTTTAACCTTTCTATTTGAAGAAATCTTTGTTAGATTTGGAGTGCCTAGAGAGCTAGTTACAGATGGAGGACCTCCTTTCAATTCTCATGGTTTTAGAGCCACGCTTCAAAAATATCATATTCATCATAAAATGACTACACCTTACCACCCCCAAGCCAATGGTTAGGTGGAAAGTTCAAACAAAGTCATATAAGCCATTTTAACAAAAACAATGAAGGAAAATAGGAAGGACTAGTCTCAAAGGATACCTGAGGCATTATGGGCTTACAGAACTACCTGGAGGAACACTATAGGATTTTCTCCTTATGAAATGGTTTATGGTAAAAGTGTTGTTTTTCTTGTGGAATTTGAGATTAAAACCTTGAGAACTGCTTTAGCTGTTAACCTTGATTTGACTGATGCACAGACAGCTAGGTTGCAGCAGCTTCAGGAATTGGATTAAAAGAGGTTACATGCCATCCATAAAACAACTATGATTCAACAGCAAAGAACCAAGTGGCATGATAAAACTATTAAGCATAAGTAGTTCCAAAAAGGTAATTGGGCTCTATTGTACAATTCTCGGTCTGAAAATTTTCAAGGGAAATTACGAACAAGGTGGCTAGGACCTTACGAAATAGATACTGTTTTTCCCAATGGAACAGTAAGGCTCCTAACAATTGATGATTCTAGAACACCATTGTTAGTAAGTGGGTATTAGCTTCATTTGTACTAGCAACCTATTTCTAAAGAGGATTTTAAGGCCACTTGCATGGCAGATTCACATTATATCTTTTTGGGGGAGCCTGCTGCCCCTCATTGCATTTAATTTCTGCATCATATTCTTTTTAGTATTAGATTAGATTTATTAACTAATAATCCTCGTCAAGGGTTGGCATGTTACAATTGATTATTTTGCATATCTCAGATATAGGGAGGCTAGATGAAAAGAACAATCTTATTGCAAGTAGGTTTAAGCTTCATTTTGTGAAGCATTGTCATCTCACTCCAATTCACAATTCATTCCCCCATTTTGATCATTTTTCTTTTTTCTCCTCCCTATGTCCCCCATTACTTCTCAGCAACATTTTCCCTATATTTCCTATTTACAGCAACATTTTTTTTTATCGTCCCCGTTGCTGAAACACCAATTTCCCGTTGCTGAAACACTAATCTTTCCCATTTTTCCCGTTGCCGAAACACCAACTTTTACCCATTTTTCCCATGGCTGAAGCACCAATTCTTCTCAAAGAATGAATATACATTACTTTCCATTGTGAGAACCATCTATTTCATCATTCTTATAACCTTGTTCTTTCACTACCTCCTCCTATGATTATAAAGGTCTTTCATATAATTACCCTCATATTTCAAAACCCTTTTCCATAACCATTGATGATCTATTAGCAACGTACATTATATTTTCCGAATATCAATCAAAGGAGGCGTCTGAGGATGCATGACCATCGGTTGTGGCCTTTGTTACTAGAGGTCTTGGTTTCTCTTCTTCTAATAAATAATACATAATTTCCCCCGTAGAGGTTCCTCTATCTTTGTTGCATGTAGTATCAGAGAATAAAGGAGATATTTCTGATTTCTTAGACGTGGCTACCTTGCCCTTCTTTGCCATTGCTCCTAACAACTCTTTTCGTGGATCTTTCCTAAACATGGAGAAAAATAGAATCTATCATATATATAGAGATAAGAATGAAAAATGCAGATAACTTTGAAAAGGTGACAAGAAAGGAGTTTTTATTTGAACGCAGGTGAGAAGATATCATATCACATTGAATTGTGTTTCAAACGTAAATGTTATTAACCCTTACTACCAGTGCTCCTCAAACCATCTTGCAGGTATCCTTCTCGAACACTGTCTTTACACCTGCATCATCCAACTTTCTTACAGAAATTAGATTTCTGGCCAATGCAGGAATATGCAGAACACCTGGAAGGGTTCTAACCCTTCCACCTTGCAACTTCAACTTTAATTTTCCACGACCATTGATTCTAGCCTTCCTATCATCTCCTAAGAAGAAATCACCACCATCGTATTTCTCATACTTGTAGAACCACTCTCTATGGGGAGTGAAGTGAAAGGATGCACCTGAGTCAATTAACCATGCCTCATGATCTACATGTGTACTTAAAGAAGCTAAGTACACATCCCCACCTTCATCTGAGGTGGTTTTCGCCTCTGCAGAAGGAGCATCATCAGATCCCTTTCCTTTATCAGGAGCTTTAGATTTACAATCCCTTCTGAAGTGCCCTTCCTTTCTGCATTTCCAGCACACCACCTTTGTAGGTTTGCCTGGAGATTTAGATCTCCCTCTAGATTTAGATCTCCCACTCGATGACTTATTTTTGTTTCTGTTCTGGGACCGTCCTCGTACAGACAAGGCATCACCATTCTGGTTGTCCATATTTTTCCGTCTCATCTTCTCCGTCAGCAAGGCTGAGACTATTTCATCAAACTGCAAAGCAGTTGCATTGCTACCTATTGCAATAACTAGACTATCCCACGAATCTGGTAGAGAACACAAAAAACTGATGCACTTATCTTCATCTGAAATTTTAATATCAACAGATGAGAACTGACTTACCACAATATTAAACGCATTCAGATGCTCTGTCACCGAGTCTCCATATTTCATCCTCAGGTTATACAGCTTTT
>APFE030292324.1:1269-18192 GCA_000404065.3 Pinus taeda | reverse complement strand
CCACTGAACAGGGTCTACCACAGGCCCGAGCGAAACCCCTCAGTAACAAAGGCGTCCCCTTGAAGCCAAAACAACTCTGATACCAAATGTAGGTTTTAACCCTGTACAGAAATTACCTGCATACGAATTCTAAATCACAGAAGAATAAACAATGCGAGAGCATAACACATAAAACACATATACACAGAGATTTCCCACTAGATCCCAAAACCGGGACTACCAGCTTGATTTTTCATTATATTCCTTTCAATGTTACAATACATATTTATACATGCCGAAGCATCCAAAACCATGGACGGAAAACCATAGGTAGGTTTGCCCAACCTAATATAGGGTCCAAAAAAAAATTTCCCAGGGTGCTGCCCCGGATCCCGTAGAGGGGGGCTACCCGCCCCTCCTGTGACCCCCCTGCTACGCAATCGGCACAACGAAGGGGGGGGTCCGCCCCCCTTCTAACCCCCTAGTTCACTACGTAGGTTAGTCGTGGAAAGAATATAACACAACCCAATAGTAAACCGGTGAAGGTTCCTATTCCTGTAGGTGTAAATTTGTCTGCTAAACAGTGTCCCAAGACACAAGAAGAGGAAGAAGACATGTCCCATGTTCCATATGCAAGTACAGTTGGTAGCATGATGTATGCAATGGTCTGTACTAGACCAGACATAGCCAAAGTCAAGAACTTTAGTGTTTCAAATGATCACTTTGTTAGTACTAACTCTTCCATCTCTTTTTAATGACACGAACTAAGGCTTAAGGCACTACTTTCTGTCTTTAGCCTGCAACAAAGGTAGCAACATCAAAGTAAGAAGTGAAAGTAGAGGGGAAGCTGATCGGGAACTCCTAAATGGGTAGTCTGGGGGCTGCTTTGCACATGTAATGGGAGTATTGAGTAGGTTTATGCCAAAACTAGGTACGGAGCATCGGTCAACAATGAAGCGTATTTTTAGGTATTTGTGTGGAAATAGTGATTATTGTTTGTTCTACCAAGGAAGACCATGATTGGAAAGAGTTTTGGACATCCATGGCTTTGTTGATGTAGACTAGGCTGGAGATTTGAATTAGAGAAGATCTACACGTGGGTATGTGTTTAACCTATTTGGAGGTGCACTCAATTGAATGAGTAAGAGACAGTCTGTAGTGGTACTTTCAACTATAGAGGCAGAATACATGGAAGCCACTCATGCAAGCAAGGAAGAAGTTTGGTTGTAAAGATTGTGTTTAAGTATGGGGTCAGTAAAAAGAACTATAAGGATAGACTGTGACAGCCAAAGTGCAATTTTCTTGGAAACAACAATGCTTATCATTCAAAGACAAAGCCCATTGATGTTCAATATCACTTTGTGAGGGATATGGTTGAGGACAAAAAGGTGTTGCGGGTAAAGGTGGACACTTTGAAGAATACTATAGATGCATTGACAATGTCTATGAGCACTGAGAAGTTCTCTTGGTGTGGAGAAACAATGGGTGTTGTAGGGATGGACCAATGAATAAGCTCTCCTATATGCCCCTTTGGAAATAAAACAAAAAGTGGGAGAATGTTGGGTGTGTGTTATATTATTTCCATGACTACCCCACGTGTGGGGGGATGGTTTCCCCCCTTGTCGGGGTGTATGCAGGGGAGCTACTATCCCCCTCAATGAGTTCCTGGGTAGCACCCCTAGAAAAAAATTGGACCCTATATTAGGTGTGCAGACCTACCTATGGTTTTGTGCATGGATTTCACACATTGTTTTGGACATGATGGTTTTTTGTCCATGGTATTTTGTAGATCCAGTTAAGGGAACTATGGTTATGCTCTAATCCAAAGTTAATGGATTGGGGTTTATTGATCCTTCGGCATGTATATATATGTATTGTAACATTCAAAGGAATATAATGAAAAATCAATCTGGTAGTCCCAGTTTTGTGATCCAAGGGAAAATATCTATGTATATATGTTTTATGTTCTATGCTCTCACCATTGTTTATTTTTTGTTTTTTAGAATTCATATGCAGGTAATTTCTGTACAGGGTTAAAAATTACACATGGAATATCCTTCAAAAGTCATGCGGTTGAAGAAATGGATGACTCAGTGAATCCGAGACCACTCTAGACACTTGGAGCTTATCCCTGATAGGATCTCAGTCTAGGACAACCAAATTCGAGTTGCCCTAAAGATATGAAGCCCTCAATGTAATCATCTTATACTACTCATGTGTCATTTTCATGCATGAACCAAGAGATAGAAGAAGGATTCAAAAAATTCTATATAAACATGCCATGGGAGAATCAAAATATGAGACATTGTTATGCTGACCAAATTGTTATCAGAGAAAATTACCATTCCATTGTTGAAGCCAAAGAAAGTAACAAAACTAGCATGTTGTCCATATTTATTCTAAGAAATCCATCATTTTAGTGATAGAAGAGGAATCCACCATTGGAGATTCTTCATACTTCTTTGAGAGAGAGGAGAAATTTGCAAGGAGATTGAGGAAAAGAACCCCCAATTTCCAAAGATTTTTTAGCACCATAGCTCAAAGAATTATCTTCAAGTATCTAACATTAATGTATTGTATTCAACCTCCAATACCAACAGTCAATTAAGGGAGCTTTTTCCATTATTTTATTGACTTGTTTGCTCCATTGATAATTTCTTTGGGTATTTACCTATTTGTTTTAGTTTATGTTTATGTATGAATTGTTTCCACTATTTACAATGTTTTGTTTATGTAATTCTATCCACTAACATCACAAACTCTATTTGTGATCCTTTGTAGGGAACAATTGACTGTTAAGGAGGTGTATTTTGGTGCACCATTGCCCAAAAACACTACCACAATACCCATGTTTAAAAATTAAAAAATATATAATATTCAAAAATCGAAAAACATTGAAAAATTTAAAAAAATCAAAAAATAATTCTTACCAAGGGTGCTCCACTATGCCCCAGGGGGTAGGACTAGGTTAAGGTCTGCTCAAAAGTCCACTCCATCGAATGCATAATCATCCACAACTAATGGAACACTATTCATCTAGTGGATGTATGTGGAGGTGAACCAATGACCACCCTGGACTTCTTCCTACCTCGTCATCAATGTAGTCTATCTTCTCATCTGAGGCTCCATAGGTGGCAGATCAAGCTCATAGTCTTCCATGAGTCTCATAGCTAGGATTTTCTCTAGAAATAATGACACCACAATACTCCCATATCCAAACATCCTTTTTCATCATCTTCTTTCTTGGGTAAGTTGCTCTTTGAGGTTTGCCAACAAGCCCTCACAACAGTTGAACAGGGTTGGTTCCAGACATCTCATAGCTAGGTATATATGCCCTTTTGTTTCCACATGGGGAGCAACAGATCTACATACTCATGTGATAGTGAGAACTATGTTTCTAAAGATTTGGTCCATGATAGCACTAATAAATACTTTCCCACTACTCCTTTGTGTGCTAGTACTGCAATACTAAGCCATATAGGCATCGACATTTTCTTCTTATATGCTTCTCACCCCACTGAGTCATGTTGGAGCTCCATGTCTTGATAACCTTATCAAAAAATAGATATCATCTATCTCCAACCTCAAGACTCTGGCCCAACCAAAAAATACTCATTGACTAGGTCCTACCAATCAATCAATCATTAGAGCAGTCAAGCTTAGCCTGTCATACTAAGAACTTTGAAAAACCTCAACAAGCCACAGTGTCTGAGAACCTGCAAATTTGAAGTATGGGCCATTTCCTATATTTATTCCTCAAAGTGATCACTTTCTCTCCATTCAATCATGGTTTTCCCTGCATCCATAAGAGCAAATTTTCATTAATATGGTTTCTCATCAAAGCTTCACTTAACATAAAAAGTTCAAACCTTAAGATTGAAGCAAAATATTTTGAAAACAAACTTAAGAAAACCCTATGCATATTCACTAGGAACCTATGGAAACAGAGTGAATATATTTGCACACTATAAGGTAGCAACCTTTTGAATATAGCAAGGTCCTCACTCTATTCCCGTGTCCTCCCTGCAAAGATGCACCTTGGGCACTTTTTCAACCATTTACATTTAAAATAACATGACCAACAAAATACAAAAATAGAATTTGAGGGTTAAGGCTTTCAAGTCTCACTTACTGGGATAGAATATCTCCTTGATTCTCTTTGGAATCTCTTGCAAACTCATTTCCCTTCTTGTAGCCAAATTTTCGATCACTCCCTTCTCCTCTCTTTCTATCTACTTCAAACTCATCATGATGACAAATGAGGAGGTATGAACTTTCTTTTATAAGACTTTTTGGTATCTAATGACAATATTCCCTTTTTTATTATTTTTAGGGTTAGGAGGTGCTTTTAATTTTATTACTTTACTAATGCCTCTTTTTGCAGGAGTGTTGGAGGTTTTCCTTAGTATTATTTTTAGAGTGCTATTTTTATGGTCCCATTATGAAAAAGGGTCTGAGGTACGCCTTTTTGAACTAGCATATCAGGGTAGGTCACCTATCTCCCTTTTTTTTATATTGTTGATCATCAGTGCCATCATTGTGCCTTAGGTCTGACCATGTCAAATTGCGATGTTAACCTCTCTCTTCTATGCACTTTCTCGCTTAATGGTAGAGCCTCCCTGACCATGGATACCCTATATTAGCACATTTTTTCCATATTGGCGTCCATGTAGTATTGATTTTATTTTCCTTTGGAATTCCTCCTTTTGACTCGCCATGAATTGCAATCTAATCCACAATCTACTCTCCTTCATCACTTTATGGCCCTACGCTTAGAGGATTCCACACTTTATCCCTTCTTATCACCACATTTTATTAGCCTATTTTTACATGATGAGCCTTGGTTTTGTTTCACCACCACTGTCATCATTTTCTTGGCCTACCATTTTCTTTACTTGGTGTTTTACCCTTTCTTGGAGGACCCATTGTGATGAGTGGTCTTATTTTCACAACCTTTATGCATCTTTATGCTTTGATTGGTTCCATCATACTGGAACTAGTTTCTAGCCCTTATACCACTCATTCCTCCAGGACGAGCTTCCTTTGTGCCCTTTTTATGCTCGTTAAATTCTAAAAGGCACTAAACTCCTTTTAGCCTTGTTTTCATCCTTGTTATACAATTATAACGCTGATTTCCTTTTGGTTTTATTTTCATGACTCATTAAACTTATGAAAATTTTGATCTTTTTTTCTCATATTTTCATGCTCGTAAAACATATATGAAAATAAAGAATTCTTTCAATATTTTCCTACTCATTAATTAAATTAAAAGTCAACGAGTGATCTCTTTTCCATTCTTAATCTTGTTAAACCGTGAGAAGAGTATGAGTATACTTTTCTCTATTTTTTTGACCTTGTTAAACTTTACAAAAAATGAACCTATTGAGTATACTTGTTTTCTCTTTCATTCTCATTAAACTACGAAGGAGACTAAAATGAGAAAATGGGAAGGGGAACATTTATTTTTCTTAGTCATAAAAATGGCAATGTCAACTACATTACCCTTAAGTATGACACCTATTTGAGTCATTATCTCAAAACTAGACGTATATTTCCTAGGAATCGTACCATACATATGAGTCTATATACTCTGTTGGTTGGTTACTCTTCCAGTCACTATGGAGTGTGCTTCAATTCCTCCATTGTTGTTGCACGATATCATGTCGTGTTCATTAGTCATGCTGCCAAGTCACTTTTGTGTTGTGTCGTTATGTGTTCAAGGGAAGTATCGGCCTATGTCGGACATCCCTATGTTAGTTGTGCTTCATCATTTCATGAATTAATCCATTCACATCATCTCTCAGTCTATTTTGTTTCAAATGATGGGTGATACATCAAGGTCCTCCTTCGGTGGATCTTCTCCTATTAACTTTAGCTCATTATCTAGGAGCCTGATCTATGAACTAGTAGTACCTTGGATCTTGCAAACCTCAGTGGTAGGCTTGCTCATGATCGATAGTGGGTTTACATCATTTACTACTGATTGGTTGAGTCTATGTGTGTTCGATTTCAACTCATTTATTCACACTTAGCTGACTGTGCTAGGTACCTTGGGGTCCATTTTCATTATTGGTGCGTCCCCTCGCATATTTTAATAATATAACTCATTGGTCTATAATCAAATTGTTTCTTCCATGCTCGACATCATCACATCTATTCACATGTTGTAGATTCATGCCATCAGGGTTATGTAGAAGACCCTGGGTTAGGGAAATCCCACTCTTATATGGCACCCTTCCCAAGTTTCATTAGAGTTATGCATCATTTATGTACTTTGAGGACTACTCTGGGGCACCACTTGTCTTATGTGTCCATATTCCTACTAATGTATATTGTGACATAGATCCACATTCTATTTGCTAGTGGCTACGATATTTTTCTATTGGTCTAGAACCAAGTTGTATTTTTTGGGCCATGTCTTAGAATTTCATGGATCCACAATGTATGTTTGGCAGCCATGTTCAGTATTCTCTTTATTATTGGCATGGGAATGTCAAACTCAGGGATGTCATCAGTAGAGTTAAGACTCCAGCATTTGGGTTCCTCCAATCTAGCTTTGCAAATTTGACTCATTCCTCCCATTTTGACCTCTGAGACTTGTTTTAATGCATTTCGGCATCAATTACTCTTCTAACCTCATGCATTAGGGGGAATTTGTTATCACCCTATTTTACTCCTTTGATTTAGTGTACATGAGCACCTATACTATTGACTTTTTTGTAGATACATGACCCTAGTTTTTACTCAATTTTATGTGTCTTCATTGGGATCTAGTACTTAACACAACGAGGATACCCTAATTTAATTTGGAGAAATTTTCATCCTAGTGAAGTTCATCCCGGTTTGTTAGTTTTGTCCCAGTGATGATGACTAAGCTTCTAGAGCCTTATGTTCCCTAGGAAATTGAATTAGAGGATCACTTTTTTTAGTTGGCTTGGGTGTATTATTGGAGAAGCTTCCTAACTTCTCTCTATCCCAAGAATCCATATTACTTCTCTTTGGGAGGTATCTAAGCCTATTTATATTGAACATTTCAAAGGGTTGGGCCATTTTTTGGAGTTTTGGAAGTATTGGAGAGAGACTAAGAGTATTATAGTCATTCTGATCTAAGATCTTAAGTCTAGGTCATCATATATTTTTATTAATCTTGGAGGAGGACACTTTGTTGAAAGCTTGAGGAGAGGTCCTAATTGTTGGAGGTATATTGTCTTGTATTTTTGTTCATGATTAATAGAATATTGTTCCCTTCCTATACTTTTGATCTGGTTATGATCTTTACCTATACATGTTTTCTTCAGGTTGATCAACCCTCTATAGAAGGATTTGGTGTGCTTGGTTGTTGGTGTACATGTTCAAGGATTTGGTTTATGATATTTGGGAGTAGGATCTTCAAATAAGAGTGATTTTCTCTACATCATGCACAAAATACGTCATCAACCTACGAGGGTGCCTAGCAATACTCTAAAAAATATTCCTCTAAAGTGTCATGTATAGATCTTAAAGATCCTTGCTTGTATGGGATTAAATTAGGGTAAATTTTATTAATCGGTCTACACTAGTGCATAAACCATTATGGGTGGATCCTTAACTGATCTAATGTGTTAAGATTAGCCTTCTATCTTAGGTGAATTTTTCCCATTAACATCTCTTATAGAAGATCATTCAAATTTTGAAATGTCAAAACATGTAGATGTGAAAAATGAAATAAAAATAATAGGTATTGTAATTCACAAATAGTATATTTGTAGAAAAAACATTTTGGCCATAGGTTTGGTAAATTATGATGCACCTTGTATGAACATAATGTTGGAAATCGGACGTAGGGTTATTGAAATTCCAATATATCTTCAACGGTAAGGTCTCCTTAATGTATAGGTATGAGAAGCTCCTTGATATATCTGATGACTACTTCAAGGAGCATTTTTTGTTCATCAAAGGCCTGTTAGGTCTCCAAGAAACTCTCCTAGGTTGTACTCGAAGATGCCTGGTAACATATAGTCTTCAATATGGTTCTAGGAACTTGTTGGGATAGGTGATGGTTTGGTTCAAGCCAGATAACCACTCCTACTCTGTTTTCACTCCAGACATGCATGAACACCCTCAGACTACAACGATTTAGACCACCAATGCTCAATAGTTTGGGAATTAGGTGAATAGATGAAGAATACTAACCACACCAGCAAATGCATACAGAATGTATGATGGCCAGCTGCAACTAGTAAAGAAACTTGCAAACCTAATCTATCAATGCAGAGATAATATGACAATTATCTTGCATTAGATACAGAAGAAACCTGAGTGACCTACTCAGTGATACATTCAATTATATAATACAGAGATAAGATGACAACTATCTAGCATTATATATAGAAGAAATCTTGAATATAACACTTCAGGCACAAGTTTAAAACAGAGAAGAAATGGGCATTGAGCAATTAACAACAAAAGAAGCTTGCATTACTGAAAATGAAGATGAGATGCTGCAAGCTACAAAATATCTGCAGTCTCCAGAAGTTGAACCAAAACACAATTCCCAACCTTGATTACATCTTTCTTCTAGCTATTTATAATATGTCATTAGAATGGCCTTTAGCCGTTTAGGGATGGAGGGTCATCATTGACCACCAACTGGCATTAACTATCTGATTGCGTTTCAGGATACAATTTCATTTCATCACGAAAAAATTTAATCCATTCTGATACTACGCTGTCCTTCTAAGTGGTTGGCTTAATTGTGGCTGTGGAGCTCCATGCATGTTTAATTCGGTTGCTGAGTCGTGCGGTGTCCTTTTCTCCCTTGGCCATGCTTTCTGTTAATTTAGCCTCATGGTCAGACTATCACCAAACTAATAGAGTTGGCCATCTTCCCCTTCGTGCAATAGATAGGGAGTGGAGTATGGAGTGCATGGGCAGATGAGCGATTGGAGTGATCGTGAATGGTGGCCATCAGATCAAAGGAGATGTGTGACAAAGATCATTTTTGGAGGCTAGTGGTCGTGGTGGGAGCGGAACATGTATGGGCCATTGGATCTTCAGGCAAGTAGATCAAACGGTTATCGAGCGATGGAGATGCATAGACAATAATGTGCGAGGTGGTTTGATTTGAGTGGTAATGGTTTTTATTGCGCGGGCATCGGGCGATAAGTGGTAAGTGTCAGAATGCGCCCGATTCCATTCAACGGATGACACGTAGCAGTGGGGAAAAAGAAAAACTTCCCTCATTGGGTGGGTATATGTCGCACTTGTTGTCCATGTGATATGGGTGCTGATCGTTAGATCTAGTGGGGATGATCTAATGACGGAGGAGTGTCAGGCAAATTGCATTGATGAGGAGGAAAGCAGGTTGTTGGATTGGTGGGAAGAGATCAACGGCGGAGGAAGGTGGAATGTATGGGATGTCTTTCGGGAAAGTGTGATGGGCGCATAAAACATATGGGTAAGGTTTTATGGGGATATTTGGCTTTCGCGCTTGGGGCTAAGGATAAAAAGGGTTTTTTCGGGGTATGAAGGTGAATTCAGGAAATGGGAGGGGTAGAGTGTGAGAGAGGTAAGAGAAGGAGGGGAATAATGGCCCATGTGGGACCTCTTTAATAGTAAAGAACCAGACTGAACCTTTCCTTTAACCTTCAAAAAGTCAGCACTGTACCTTAGGACTAGCACTGGCTCCTTCTAGGGATGAAAGCCTCCTTGTGAGGTTTCAATAATTGTAGACCATTGCCTTTTACATAAGAAACAAGATCAGAAATACTACCTAGTATTCCATTGGGCATGGAGTCTATATAAGCCTACACTAAAACCTCAAAAATAACATATTTACAATGTTGAGGCCTGAAAGCCTTAAAAAAAATAAACTTTCAAAAACTGCCCAATGACTGGGCCATCAAAAACTATTTCTCCTTCCAAACTTTGTAGCATGAAAGTATTTTTCCCTTGGACCTAAGAAATGACAAAAGGTCCTGTCCATAGAGCATCAAAATTACCATGATTTCCTTTCTTTTCCTTCAGTGCATCCCATTTGAGAATCCAGTCACAAACCTGAAAATTGTCCATATTTTCCTTTCTGTCAAAAGTTTCCTTAATTTTCCTTTGATGTACTACAGACCTCTCAATCAATTGATCTTTGATCTAATGAACTTTAGCCAAGTCGCTCATTCTCCTTGCCATGACACTTTCCTCGTTCTTCTCTTCCTGCAACAATTTGGCCATAGGGAGGATCAATTGGATTGGAAAAACAAATTTCGTGCCATATACCAACTTGAATGGAGAATTCCCTGTGGACTTCTTGGTGGTGACCCTGTCAGCCCACAATGCAAATTTTAGTTTGGAATCCCAGCTCTGCTTGTTGTCTTCCAGCAGCTTTTTGATTATCCTTACTAGGCTTTTATTGGATTATTCTGCTAGGCCATTACCCTGAGGATAATATGAGATGGAATGCACTAATTTAATTCCCATTGACTCACACATGCCCACTAATTATTTTGCCCTGAAAGCTACTGCATTGTCTATAACCAATTTATTTGCGCAACGAAACCTAGTGAAAATGTTCTCTGTCAAGAATTTCATGACAACCTGGTGATAAGCTTTCTTAGTGGGGATGGCCTCAACCCATTTGATAAAATAATCAGTGGCTACTAAAATTCATCTATTCTAGCCACTAGAATGTGGATTAATCTCCCCTATGAAATCCAAACCCCACTGCTGGAAACGGCCACTGGTATATATTGGCTTTAGGGGAAAGGATTCAGTTGTTTCCTTCTTGCAAACCTTTGGCACTTATCACAATATTTCACAAATGAAAACACATCAAAGAATAGAGTGGGCCATTAATAGCCAACTCTCAAGATCTTGTGGGCTGCAGCTTTCCAATAATGATGTCCTCCACAAATGCTAGAACGGAACTGGTGCATGACTTCCACATATTATTCCTTGTCTAGGCATCTTAAGAGGATTCCAAAGGGGTCCCTCCAATTAGTAGGTTTTTATTAATACAAAATTTGGCTTCCCTGAGCTTAATGGTCTTGGTTTGGCTTGAACTAAGGCCTGGAGGAACTTCTAGCTTCAACAAGAAGTGAGATATTCTAGAATACAATTCACAAGAAGCCAAATTTTTAGCCAAAGACTGATTTTTCCCTTGTTCCATTGTTTCTTCCCCTGTCTGTCCAACATCTGAATTTGCACTCATGCAATTTATGTCCAACATTCTACAATTTTCTTCAGCCATCCATTGAGCAAGGTCCTGGCCTTTGACAAGCTTGGTGGGCTTCAATGCTATGTTGAACTCAATGAGCTTTGTAATCCATTTAGCCCTTCTTCCATCAACATCTAGTCGTGTTAGGACATCCTTTACTGAGGTAGAGGGTGCATAGGCAATCACCTTGGAGTGCAAAATGTAGATTTAGAATGCCTTTAAAGCCTTAATAAGAGCATAAGCTTGCTTTTCAATAATTTCATATCTTAGTTCAACATCCCTCAAAGTTTTGCTGAAAAAGGCCACTGGGTGCTCTGTACCTTCATCATCTCTTTGAAACAAGACTGCTCCAAGGGTGTCACGGGGACCAAAAGAGAAGATGTGGAACTCCTTGTGATAGTCTAGGCTAATTAGAGTGGGAGCTTCCATAATAGCTCTTTCTATGGCTTCAAAAGATTTTCTTGCTGCATTGGTCCATTTAATCTATGATCCCTCTTTTAGCATGGAGGTGATATGTTTCACTAGTTCTACAAAATTTGGAATAAATCTCCTCACAAAGTTGATCTTGCCCAAAAAGGTTTGAATGTCCTTTTTTTACCTTGGAACAGACAATGTCTATATTTCTTTGACTCTTTCTAGGTCGATCCTGACACCTACAACAAAAATGATATGTCCTAAGAGCTTGCCTTCTTCTAGAGAAAACCATGACTTCTTAGGATTTACTGAAATCCCAAACTTTCTGCACTTAAGAAACACTTTCCTCAAATGTTGCAGATGATCTTGATGACTACTGGAGTAAACTATTATATCATCTAGGTAAACTAGGACAAACTTGTCCTTCTCTCCCACAAAAGCTATATCCATGGCCCTCTGAAAGGTGGCCCTAGCATTCATTAGTCCAAAAAGCATCTTGGAGTACATAAAAGTGCCCAAGGAGTGGTGAAGGCAGTCTTTTCTTGGTCCTCTGGATGTACAACAACTTAGTTATAACCTGAAAATCCATCCAAGAAAGACATGACTCTAGCCCCTAAAACTTTCTGTAGCAAATGTTCCATTTTGGCCCGGGGATAGTTGTCTTTCTTAGAGAATTTTTCCAGGTTCTTGAAGTCAATACACAGTCTGATTTCCCCACTTTTCATCCTCACAACTACCAGGTTGGCTACCCACTTCAAATACCTCAGGGGAACTATGATCTTGGTAGCCAACAATTTCTTAATTTCCTTTTCAATCAAAGGGAGTAGCAGAGGGTTTATGAGTCTCAGCTTCTGCTTGAAAGGGATGGTGTCTTTCTCCAGTGGGATCTTATGTTGAATGATGTTTTTGTCATAAATTTTAAGGTCACTATATTCCCAAGAAAAGACATCATCAAATTGCTTCATTAGGGTTATGTATTCAAAACTTTGGGCAGTAGACAAGTGAGTGGATAGATTTATGTACTTTGGATGATCTGGGCTCCCTATGTTATGCCTATGGACTACACGCTTATTTTCTTTTTAGGCAGTCTTATAGGATATATCATTATGGTCAAACAACTTCTCTAGAGGCACTAACCCTTTAGGTATATGGTTATTAGGCAATTGTATAATGTTGTCTTGGCTAATTTTGTTTCTTAACTGAGACCGGTGACATTCCTCCATGGCTTCATTCTCTTGATTAATTTGCATTTTAGAGGATTCATCCATGACTTGCAAAAACCTATTAACTTCATCATCATCCTCAAAAACTTTCCAGTATTTGACATTATCAGGTAGAGATGGTCTGTATTTTACCTCAACTTCATAAGCCAATTTAGGGGGCATGGGAGGAATGAACATGCTAGCAGAAAGAACAAGGGAATAAGCAAGATGATTTTCGACTTTGGGAATATATGAGATACAAAAGCTATTGAAAGAATCTTTGAGCCTCCATACCTCATATTTGTATGCTTTCAGCCTTGGGTGCCTTGCTTGGAACGTTTTGTTCACTTGTTGACTGATGAGGTCGGCATCTCCAAACACCTTTATGTCTCTGATTCCCATTTCTTTAGCAACATTTAAGCCCAATATCAAAGCCTTATACTCTACTATATTGTTGGTGACCTGAAAAGTTAGCTTGAAAGGCAGATGTATGCATTTCTATGTTGTGGATACCAGCACTAAACCTGCTCCTGTTGATTCCTAGAGCAAGCTCCATCAAAAAACATATCCCAAATATGTGGCCCTTCCTTCCCCATGACCTGGCATACTATTTTCTTGAGCTGCACTGAGGCCAACTGGGATTCTTTAATTTGGAGAATACATGCTCCAAAATCAGTGTCCACAGTATAAATGGGATGATTGGTGGCAGTCTTTTCATCACTGATGATATATGCCAGCTAGGCTTCCCTGTATAACCTTCTGCTTTCTCCCCCCAAAAACCAGGATAGTGGGCATAGGACAGGTCATTTTGCAATGTCCCACCCAACCTCTTAATCCATCCTCTCGAAAGTAGCATGCCAAACTTGGGGGGGGACATATGATACCACAATATCCATCATCATGCTCTTCATGGGTAGCTAAGATAAGGTGATGGAAAAGTCTTTGATTAACCCCAGACATTTCACTTTTCTAGAATTGAAAGAGAACAACTCGTGATAAGGTCTGGTGATATCAAGGCCCAACTCATCCATAACAGCCTTGGGAATTAGATTATGACTGGCACCTATGTTTAGTAGGTAATTATGAAGGATTTTGTCATGAATGGTCGAGGAGACATAAAATGATGGGGGACTATCATCAGCAAGTTCAGTCATGGTGTTGGATACCTATACCAATAGGTTTCATATTTCATGATTGGTAAATATAAGGGCCAAATATGCTCCATTTTTGCTGTTACAAAAGTTCCATATTTGCAAGAAAAGAGAAGGTGTATATAGGCCTGCATATTCAAAAAAAGTTTTATGGATGACCCAACAGTCTAAACTGGATCATGCCATGTTTTCAATTTATGCTGTAGAATAGAGAAAGAAATCTGTCCAAACTGTTTAATCTTGGCAGATCAGTAGCTAGGTAGAGAAGCCAAGGTTCCCAACTGCTTAATCTGGGGCCTGGAAGGAATAAGGGTAGCCTTACATAGGAAATGAAAGCAAAAAAGCCAATGTAAAAGAAAAGGAACTTAAAGGGTTTGCTAGCCTAAATGCACCCTACAAGAAGAAATAAAAATGTTAGGCAAAATAGTTGGGTAAGTAGATGGGGTTGCAGAAGTGGTGTCTCTTTCAAGACCAAAGTTGCTAAACATCTACAGGAAAAGCAACATACTGGAGCATGACTAACTTCCATGTTTTCATTTGTATATTACTCATTATTAACACCCTTTCCCAAGTTTTGTAGATCAGAGAAGCTCATCGCTTTGTTATGTTCTTATGGCCTTAAAAGCCACATTTCTTGTGCAAAAAGTCTTTTCATTTTGATCTACTCTTTACACTAAGTTATTTTCAAGAAGACTTGGGTGTACTGATCCTCATCCATATTTTCCCCCCACATTAACAGCTAATCCTACTATGTAATTCCCCTATCTCACCCTTCCCTACTAGTATTAACACCATGGTGTATAAATCCCAAAATTTCTATAAATATCCCTCCCCTGGCATTATAGCCATATGGTCTGTTTAAAAAAGGAATCAAAGTGACACCTGGTCACTTTGATGAACCTCCCAGGTCATCTCTCTTCCCATTCTATGTCATTTTGTTCAAATAGTCCTCATTTGCGAAGAAAAAACATGATAAAACCCCTCCTACCCATAACCCTTTTTCAAAAGATGATAAAACCCGAAAAAACCATAAAACCCAAAGTTCCCCGCCCAAATATTTAAATCAATATTTTAATTTGCATGGCGGGCCCCTTCCCAACCTGCATGACCCGTCGGAGGACCTGCCAGCCATCCGATCTCCGCCGATTAGATCCAAGGGTGGGCGGTCAATCTTGCGCCCCGATCTATCGACCTTTAGCGTCTGGGGAAAGTGGTTTTGGGCCCGTACAAGGACGCGTGGCGGGCGCTGAGGTTGTTCGGAGCCCTCTCCCTGATACCGCCTTTGCCCCAAAGGTGGTGCGGGGAACCCGCTTACCACCATCCAGCTTACCGCTCTCCCTCCCACGTCACTCTAACGCCATCCTGACGTCACCTTACTTTGTCCGCCCCCGCGCCCCGTGGCCCTCCACGCAGCCCTGCCACCACATCAGCCTGCCACAGTGTCCTGCCACCCTGGCTCTCACGTCAGCACCACGTCACCGCCGTACTATGGGCCCACCATGACGTCATGCTGACGTCATCGGTGGAAAAGCGCCAATAGTGGCTTTTTCCGAAATTCAACGTTATAAACGGCCAAATAAGCCGTTTTAAGTCATTTTCATGCATAAAAGAAGGAGCCGTTGACAACCAGCTGCCGCGAAAATTGTCTTCCAGCCAACAAATTCAAAGATTTCAACCGTTGCAAGTCCACAATTCCACTGTGCTAAGCCTCCACAGCCCGGCTCGCAAGCGTCCAAGCTAGTTTTTCCAGGTATTTAGCCGGTTTCCTACTTCGCCCATGCATTTCAATTCTCTGTAAGAATTCACCATTAAGCACCAGTAAAACTCTTCAAATTTAGCTCTGCTTATCACACAAGGTCAACCCAAGTAATCTGCAACACCCTTAAACCCCAATTCGACAGAAGAGTGCTCGTTTCGCGGGCTAAAGACCCCGAAATTCCCCCGAGGTACTAGGCATTGTTCCCTTTTGCCAAGTACAGGCCACCTGTTGTCATACCAAAAACCTCACTAGCTCTGCAATCTCTCATTAACAATTCACATCCCTGTGAATTTCACAGCAAAACACAGAAGCCAGCTTGCATTATCCACTGAAGAAAGGACATCAGACCGTGTCAATAGTTGACCTGCAGCTAAAAAACTCTTTAAGGACTTGTCAAACCATTGCCCCTACCTCTACAGATTAACTTCTATCATGGCATCTCCTGCAACTTCATCCATTAGTGTGGCCTCACAGAGTCAAACAAATAAGGAGCTGGAGGCCCTACCATTAGTAGACAAGGATGGTCTCATTGGAGACTTTGAAGGAAACAGGGACTTCTTGTAGACCTTCAGTAGACTAAGGGAAGACTACAAGGATGGGCATGGTACACATGGGGTCTGGGAGTCAAACCTACCCTATTACTATCTCCCAGCTGTGAATGTTTTCCCCGAAATCATTCACCTCTGTGCTGAACACTATGATGCCCAGCACAGAGCTGTCAGCACCCCATCAGGGAGGATCCTCTTTTACATCAATACTGAGTCCATAAACAAGATGTTACACTTTGATCAGACAGAGTTGCTGATCCCATTCTCCATGAATCATTTGATGGACGTTGGTGACAAGATGACCGGTGAAGAACTACAAAAGATCATCAGGAACTTCATGAGACCTGAGTGCCAGACTACAGAGTCACCTCCCTATCTGAATGAACAATTCAATGATGTAGGCAGGCTATTACTAGACATGATAGCCTATGTGTTGGGGTACCAAAACAGTGAGCATGTGGACAGAGCCATGCTAGTACTGCTGTCTGTTTACAGCCCATACCAACCCCCTGCCAAAAAGTACAACTTTGCTAAGTTCATAGCCAATAAGATCCATGACCAGTTGACCAAAGTGGACAGACAGGGGGTCTTCAGATATTTAGCTTACATCTACCATATGTTCATGTATTATCATTCTGAAGCCTTCCCATGCTATATCAGAAGGCTGGATCATACAGGGGAA
>APFE030292317.1:87447-98143 GCA_000404065.3 Pinus taeda | reverse complement strand
AGTCACAATATAACCTAGTCGACCTAACAATAATAATATAAAGCCACAAAAATAACAATAGAGGGATTCTATGGGGGCACAGTAATAACAATATGGGGGCAATAGGGGCACAACAATATTAATAAGGGGTACAACTACAATAGTAATGGGGTAATCACTAGTATTATAGGGACCCAACACTTTGCTTGGGTTCCTTATCCATTGGTCCAAGCATAGTGCAAATTCCTGCCACATGCCGGAAAACAAAAACAACTAAAAGCCCAATATTTCTCCATGATATTTGGGTTTGATCATCTTTTCCCTCCAAAGACCTGCTTCCATATGCCTGGTTACTATAGTTTCTTAGAATATCACTACTAATTAAATCAACTGGAGTATCACCATCATTGTTTTGTGATCTGTTAACAATAGCGAGGGGTGTGGATGTGAGATCAAAGAGTGTATCAACATATGTAACTTGCTCATGAGGTCTCTAAACAAAATTGTGTAAGCTTTCCAATTTGCTAATTATAGCCTCAAATTTTCCAGATTTTGCTTTTAAAATATTTTCTCTCTCCTCCGTAATCGAAGTCTTGAGGGAATGATAATGGTACCTTAATATACAGTGTTGCACCATACTCTAATTGTTACCACTACATGCAGTAGCATCTTCTTTCTTTCTCGGGGGCTTATGTGACCTTGTTGTGATCCTTTTACCCCATGAGAGGAATCTTCTAGTGTATGACTCAATGTTTCTTCCTCTTTAACTCTAGCTTGGGTACCAAGCCTTCTGCTCATCCTTTCTATCACTTGCTTTTGGAGTTGATAGAAGTGAAAATATTCAACCAAAGCTAGAAGGAAGGGATTGAAATTGAGATTTCTGATTGAAGAACTGTCATGAAATGGAAAGAGAGCAAGAAAAGATTTTCATGTTGCATTGAAATGAGGGAGGACAGGGAGTTGTGATTTCCCCTACCCTAAGAAGTTTTCTTTGTAATAGAAGAGGGATGAAAGCCCACTATAGTGGATATAAAGTCCCAAGACATACACATTGTCGGATGAAATGCATAGGTGCAGTGTGCCAATTAAGCATGAGGATTGGGAGAAGTGACACATGTGGGAGAGTGGCCATATTATTGAAGAATTGTTTACATTGAGGAAGGACACTGTTTGAATATGATAAGAATGTCAATTCTAACGTGTACAATTTCCAACACCACTTTCTCATCTACATGAGGGAGTTTACAATTTGTATATCTTTGTCTCAGTCCCATGGTGAATATATTAGTGTGAGGATCCATTGTTTCATGATCCATATGTTGGATGCTTTGCTGAACTTGAGCTTTATAAGGGAATCTCTTTAGATATCCATAATGTCTCAGAAATTTATTTGAACAATTATTGTCTTGCAACAATGTTTATTGAAGATAAAGTTTTGGGTAATGTACACATGCATAGAAGAGTGTGACTGATGGCATGGATACTCAACCTTTCGGGTCAAAATGGCCACCTCTAAAGATAATATTTGGAATACCCTTTGAGCCTTTCTTTGAGATGGCTGGCCACCTCTAAAGATAATATTTGGAATACCCTTTGAGCCTTTCTTTGAGATGGCTGGCCACCTCTAAAGATAATATTTGGAATACCCTTTGAGCCTTTCTTTGAGATGGCTGGCCACCTCTAAAGATAATATTTGGAATACCCTTTGAGCCTTTCTTTGAGATGGCATCCATGAAGTTGGAGTGAAGACATCAAGGAACTCTATATTTTGACATATTCCAGCTGAATCGCCAAACATGCAAGAGAAACTAAAACCAGGGGTTATATAAGTAATAGCCCCAGTGTATGGGAAATCCAGGCTTTTAGAGTAATGTTTCTGCATTTAATAATTGGATGAGGATGAATATTCCTATTACACTGTGTGTTGTTATTGATATGTTTGGACATTTTGGGTGAACACTTGGCCCATCTTCAAGAACATCCAATATCGTTCGAGTCCAAGACAGATTTAAAGAGATCATCTATCCAATTAGTTGTCCAGCTATGAAAGACAATCAAGTTTTGGAAGAGATGCATCGTATTGCTATCAAAACAGATTATGGACCGTGTTAGAAAATGGATCAAAAATGTTTTCAGAATGTCTGCTAAAATTTGACATTTAGCATTGTCTTAGCATTTTCTTATCAACTTTCATGGAGGCAAAAAGTGACAAGAGAAAGTTGCACAATAATGGTGGCCACTAGAATGAGAAACAGAATGAATTAGAAAAAATGGAATTCGTTGCTATGATGACACATGGGAAGATACTTATTACTCTCAACGTGGTTGTACAAGAAAAATAGTTTTTGCCTTTGAGTATAGTTGATGTATTGTAATGTAGCGGTTGTTTCCCTGCTGCAATAAAACAAATATATATCCATCTCAAGGTGAAATAATAACACCAATATACCTTCAAATGATATGGGCTATGTGTTGTGCTCAACAGCTAGGAAAGTCTCTATCGGTCATAGTGAGATGCAGTGATGGGTTCGGGTTTCCATGCCCGTGCTATCAAAGTATATCGAT
Organism: Pinus taeda; assembly: GCA_000404065.3. NCBI lineage: Eukaryota > Viridiplantae > Streptophyta > Pinopsida > Pinales > Pinaceae > Pinus > Pinus taeda. The sequence continues at coordinate 95,599 of APFE030292317.1, read as the reverse complement.
ACAAGTGATGAAAAAACATATGTTCAATTCCCTGGAACATATATTATTTTCATTACTTGTCTAGGATAAATCCACAACCATAGTTGAGAAATGTAATTAAAAAATAAAATAAAATATGTAGTTTATTTAAACAAATGTGGCATGAGCGGAAAACATATACACCAAATTACAAAATGTGAAAGTCAAAGTTCTGTATAAAAGTTTAAATTAAGAAAATTTCAAACAGTTGTTAGGAAGTTTAACGAGTGCAACTGCCTAGCACTCATCCAATGGCCATTCGAGGAGGGTCAAAGCCATCCATGAATATGAAGAGATCTATGAAAGCAAACAAGGACTTTGAAGAAGGGATCCCTGATTTTTCATACCCAAATGTTGCTTGATTATTGAGTAAGGACCTGACGAATTAGTGAGGGTTTCCCTCTTGTTTTTGTTTCAATCTATTTTCATACTTAGATTTTTGATAATATGATGTCATTGATGGACCTTAATATATGGCGCTACACCATAGTCTGATTGTTACCATTGTTCTCTCATGGGGGCTTACTGTGGCCTTGTTGTGATCCTTTTACCCCGCGAGAGGAATCTTGCAGTGTCTAACTCAATGTTTCTTCCTCTTTAACTCTATCTTGAGTACCAAGCTTTCTACCCATCCCTTCTATCGCCTTCTTTTGTAGTTGAGAGCAATGCAAAAATTCAAACAAAGCTAGAAGGAAGGGCTTGAAATCTATGTTACTAGAAACCAGAAAGGAGAAACGAAACGAGAAATGGCAACAAGACGAGAAACGAAGTTTGGAGATTTCACATTCAAGAAATGAGGAGAGAGAAAAAAAATACTAATATGAAACATACAACCAAGAATTTGTTTCACAATCAAGAAACGAGGAGAGAGAAAAAACAAGAAAAATATGAAACATAAAACCAAGCATTCATCATTAACATGCTCGAATACTATGGTTCATAGGTAGTTTCTCATAGGCTTTAGTTTCCCACATTGGCCATTCCTTAATACTTCTTGTTGATATCTATATCAAGTTGGTTTCCATCAAAGAAAAACTCTTCAAGTAGGTCATCATCAAGGACAACTCACTAGGTAGGTTTCCATCAAGGGAAACACATAATGCATAATACCAACAATCTCCCCCTTTGGGCTTGATGGAAACCACTTTGGTGCTTGGTAACCACAACATGTAGATGCCTATAAAACACATCAAGCTAAGCACTAGGCTTCTCAAACACCATGTTACTCTCCCCCTTTGACATCAAGTGAAAAGGGTTGACCAATACTGAATGAAGGCTTCTCTCTTGAGCATTGTAGATCTGAACTGTTGAGTACTGAATATTGATCATGTTCCCCCTAAGCACATGCTGAAATTTCTGAAGGATGTATAATGAAGTACATGAATCTATGACTCATATGACTTGTCCTATTACCAAGGACTCAAACTTACATCAATCACCCATTCGCAATGGGTTTACATATTCGACATAATTATTACATCAACTTCCCAAGCACAGTGGGTTTACAAATTACATCATATGTCCAAAAGGACTTGACCACAATAGTCCATACATGATTGAATTTGACAATGATTACATCATATGACCTTTACATCAGGTGATGGATATGACATTTATAACCAAGATAAACATTGCCTTAATAAGACCATGATAGTCATCATCAACTATCATACACCATATATGATCTTCACCGTAAGCATTTGTCAACAACACCAAAAGCAACAACATCTACATCAATTTACAAGACAATGTAGTTATAATATCATCAACTTGTGACCAAGTATGCAACATATATAGGTCTACTATCAACTCATCATCTTGACCTCATTAAGGCCAACTTACTCTTCTCCCTTAGTAGAAAAATCCTTAATCCATCAAACCAAAGTTTTTCATGTAACAACCAAGCATATGCCATGTCTGCAAGTAGTAATAACCATATCATATCATGTACATGTGTAAGTACCATAGTCATCATCCATGAAAACAACAACATCATCAAATAATCATAGCAAGAACTACATGTTCTTTTCACAACAACCCCAAACATACATGTATCACCTAACATCCCACTTCTGATAAGCATCAACCATGATTAGAAACTTATGCATCAATCAACATATGTGAGAACCATATACCAACATAAAGTAAGATAGGGAGAAGTATCATAATTCCTAAACATCATCAATATGTGAATAAATATGCCATGTCTTCATGAAACCTACAGTAACACCATTCTCTTGGCCCATTTTCTTCATGCAAGAAGAACTATCACACCAACATCACTTCATCAACATGCAACTTAAGTAATCATCCATAAGATCCTTATCTGTAGTTCATCCATCATAGAGATAGCAATATGCATCTCTCTTCTCATCAACGAGAAAAGAAAACTGTGAGCTCACCATCATTTGTCAAACTTTGCTAGTAACTCATCAAAATCAACAATCCTCAAACAATATACCATCTGAGAGCCAGGAACTATAGGAATCATCATCCATAACTACACAATATGCACATCATGCATGAAAGTAGCATAACATGATGCATCATTTAAATACTTCAGCGACATAAGCATCATCACCATTTATAAGCATAATTATGTATCAAGAACTTCTAAAGAAAACATAATGCCAATAATGCATTTTAGAAAATGCTCCCACTGAAGCTGTGCTAACTCATCACTGTTAGATCTGATCACATGAACTCATCCATAAGTTAGGACATCAAAATATCTTCTTCAATTAGTTATCCATCACGTCATCAAAAAATGTATACAAGTCAAAGTCATTTTCAAATAACATCAAAATTTTGTAACTGTCAACCATCAGAACAGGAAAAACAAATAATAATTTACTGAGGCATATAAGACCCTTTTCCTAAGTATGTTCCACTATTTCTTCCTCATACCAAGATATACATGAATGTTCAGTTCAGAACTCACATATACAGAGAGTGAAATACTAAAATTTCACACCTTCAGCTCCCCCTGAGTCTGTTATGTCGATCCCTGTTTACTATTACTACTCCAAAAGCACTGTAAGTAGTATAAGAAACATGAAAATAAAAAACAACCATGGGAATCATCATCAAGACAAAACATGTATTACTCCCCCTGAGATTACACATCATTGATTCTGAGGACCTGATAATCATCTTCGAGCAAGTACCTCTCACCACTTCTGCAGTCACTGTTAGAAGTATTCATTTAAGAATAATGGACTGCAATAGGCACCATCTTCTTTTACTCTATGTATGAATCTTTCTCATATCTATGAGAATTTCGTTATTCAAACACATATAATTTGTCTTGATTTCTATATTCTCTTGCTATGATTTTTTCAGTTACTTCATTCATAACCTTACATTTGGTTGATGTAAACACAATTATATTTCCCTTATCTACCATTTGACCTACACTTAGAATATTTTGCTTTACTCCTTGAACTAATAAAGCATCAGTTGCTACTCTAGTTTTATTAATTTTGGCTTTACCTTGTCCTAGTACTTTTTCTTAAACATTAGTTCCAAGAATAAAATTACCATGTTGGTTCTTCCTGAGAGGCTCCATTTTACTTTTATCTCATGTCATGTGATGAGAACATCCCCTATCTATGTACCATTCATCTTCATCTTTTAATGAGCAGAGAGAAACACCACACCTTATATGTTCTTCTTTTTCTTTCTTATTATGAGAAAAGTTGGTGGATCCATATTTTTTAGGTCTTCCAACATTCTCTTTTGTTTTCTTACCATGTTTTTTGTGACAATCCATAGACCTGTTCCTGCATTCTTTTGCCACATGCCCAAACTTGTTACAAGCATAACATCTTATATATTCCAAATTCCTTCTATTGTAATCAATGGTCTTGTGACCAAACATATGGAAGAAAAACAATATCCCTTAAATGACCTGGAAGTTGATGATCTTTTTGTGAGGTGTTTATTAGCTTGAAACAATCTACTTTTGCAATTGGCTGCAACATGTCCATGATTATGACATATAGAACATTCAAATCATTAAAATTTTCAAATTTATATCTTGATTTATGTACATGAATTTACTAAATGTAACTCGCGTGTGTACACGACAATTATTAAGACAACTAGAATATATCCAGTAAACTTACTTTTCAGTTAATTCATCTTTTATTTATCTTGATCCAGTGCATCAGTACTTCCTTAAACATTAAATAGACAGTAACCATGTGTAGTAAGATCAAAATAAACCATCACACACAAGCAAGACACATGAACACTGAAATTTAAGGTGGAAACCCAATGTGGGAAAAAAACCACTTGTTGTTGTCGTCTTTGTCTTCCTTTAAATATTAAAAAAAAATACAATCATGTACTATTGTAGACTCATACCAGTACACAGGAACCCACCTGTAGAAGGCTACAACCTTTGCTCATTCTCCAAAACCCACTGGAAGGGAGCTCCAACCCACTGAATCTTGTATAGACGTAACATCATATCAGTACGCAGACACACACTTGCAAAAGGCTACAACCTTCGATCATTTTCCAACTCCTACTAGAAAGGAGCTCCAACCCCCTGATCTAATTTACCAGCTACTACTAGAAGGAAGCCTTATCTCCCTCATTGAAGGCTCCAACCCTCAACATCTTCAAGGACCACGTTTCATAAATTTTCATATTAGATCCACCTACTACAACACATCACAACTTGTAGGCCATGTTTCATCAAATTTTCAGACTGGACCCACTACCAACATTTAAGCCTAAAACCAATCATCAAAATTGAATCTTATTACTGCACTGAACCAACCAATCATTGATCCAACAAAACCAACCAATCACTAAAACGAAATCACTGAATCAGCTAAATCAACTGAAATCCAAATCGATTAACTGAAACAACCCGAAAGGTCAGAACATTGTAACCCGAATCCCAATCAACATACTGATCAACCATATGTCAAAATATATTTACTACTTTACAGTAGAAAACCTGTGTGCGCTTTCCATGAAGCATACCTGCATACATATTTTAAATCAATGGTTTCTAATAAATGAACCACTTTCATTCTGAAATAAGTATTAAATCATACTCAGATCTACTGTATCATTATGAAACAACCACATAAACTTTACTAAACTTCAATCACAAACAACAAGTATCATCATCATTCTTTAATCAATCAATCCTTAATGAAAACATTGTTTTTTAATCCCATATAATCAAGAAGACTTCATTGGCAGACAATAGAAAGATTGTAAGACTGAATAAAATGATCAGACGTCCTTCACATCAAAACCCTAATTTTTGTACACGCTTTCCTCAAAGCATATTTGCGTGTATATGTGCTTTTTAGGAGACAAACCTGTGTGCACGCGACTTACCAATATCACACTCGCGTGTGTATGTGTCTTGTAGACTATAAAACCTGCGTACATATCTACAATTTCATATTCAAACCTTCGCTCCAACATAGAACTTCAGACATACCCAGATTTCAACATACATAGAACTAGCATTTGCACCAGACGTTGCAAAGAAAATGCCGTAAGGCAATAGCTAACATATAACACTATGTAAGGCAATCGATAGCATATAACACTAATTAACGCTTCTTTGCCCCACCACCTCTGAGTTGGCACCCACTATGCTGGAAACCAACACCCGAGCAATTTCAAACGATCCCTCACGCCAAACATTCATTTGCTCCATTCGCACAACCGGAACAGGTCCTCTCGAGCATTCGTTTTTCCTGCTCACGGTGCTTGCTCACCTCGCAGGTCCGCTCGCGGTGTTGAATCCCGGTAGGCTGTGCCCTAGGCGTAAGGTAAATTATTCTCTGTGAACATTGACATCCACCATTTTGGCGGGTGCCCGGAAGGCCCATGCATACGAATCCCACCCCGTGCTGCTATAAATTGTCTGTATTGGCAGCTCCCAGCATCTAGTGAAACAGATACATTCAAGGTTTCCATTTGGGCGTAGGTTCGAGCGACGCTGAAGGTGTTTTCCCATTGCATCGTAATCAGTTACCAGATTTATAACGAACCACTTAGCCATTCAGACATGTTCAATAGTTTTCAGGATGTGGTTTAATGGTTAAGAGTTAAGTAGGGAGGTCTAATCTATAACAAAATTATATATATCTAAAAATTGCTCCAAACGCGGTCCAATCTCAAGCAAAATTATATATATCTGAAAACTGCTCGAAACACAATTTTTTTAGTTGAAAAAAATACAATAAACCACAACCATTACAATTGCAAACTCAAGCTCCTGCATGCAGTGTGCTTGATTGTGTACTACCCACTTAGCCATGGAGGCCATGAAAATCAGATAACCCTAAACCACCTCCATTGCAAGCTTCCTGCATCCATTGTGCTTGCCTGTGCACTTTGCCAGGTGCATAGTTTATTTGGGCTTTTCATTGGGGTGAGATTTTGAGTACAAATATATTCAATTTTGTGAGAGGAATTTGGTGCACATTAATTTTCACATGCTTGCTAGGAAGGATGACCACGGAAAAATGCAAGGGCGCCAACTGGTGGAGCATTGATGTAAGTAGTAGGCTCAGACTACATGAAGTATGTTGCCACGTTTAATTTATCCTCCTTTTCAACTGAAAACATTTTCCAATGCTCCTTTGGCGTGGTGCCATTGCTTTCTGCAATAAATGAATTATACCTTGCTATTTTAGCAACAAAAAATATAATTGCAAGTGAATCTCATTTTCGTGTCAGATCAACAACCTTTTTCTCGAACTTCTTGTTCTTACTTGCTGAAAGAAAACTATGTTTTTTGTTATCAACCTTTGAATATTTCTTTCATGTCTTCTCTTGCATTACTATGGCGATCTGGGCTTTATGTGAAATGGAGTGACCAGACTGTCATAACATTAGGCTAGTAATTCAAGCAAGGCGATGACTGCATGTACATTTTGAATTGGTGCCTCAATAGGTGCTAGCATCTCTAACAATTTTTTGAAGTGATGTATGTTGTTGGACACATCTTATGTTGTCATCTTTATTTGTGTTTTGGTTTTTTTTTATTTGGGGTTATAATTTTGTGAATCAGTGATTCAGACCTTGATTCCATGTTGACCCATTTCAATTCCCAAATAAAAATGTATTACAAATCCTGGCAGCCCAAATTAACTTAGGCATTTTTTACGAAGGCACCATGCAGTGATTGTGAATCCAACCTCCACTTCAATGACTTATTCCTTTGTGAGGTCCCAACATGAATCCTAGACTGTTTCTCTTTTTCCAAGGTAACGGTTATCAGAGTCCAGTGACTATCAGTAATACAAAGTGTTGGAGTTGATATTATTCCCTTGAGAGGTCCCGGCATGAATCCTGGACCATTTATCTTCCTCCATGGTAATGATTATCAGACATGTGGATTTTCAACCGAACAGTAAAGTTTACAAATCACAATTGTTGACACAATGTAATCCAATTCAAAATGTGATGCAAGCCCTGGAAGTGTTTTACAAAACCAGAATTCCATACAGGGTATGATCTCTATAACTAAATGCTGATCACAACATAAATTCTGAGCTCAGTTAAGATCAGTGAAGAATCTATCAATATCTTAACTGGAAATAGATTTTGTTTTTGGTTGTGAGGATTGCCCGTGAACCAGTGAGACTCCTATATCATTTTGCATACCATAAAAACCGTTCTTACATTGATTCTGCTGTCAGAGGACAACATCTCATGCGTGACAGATCATTCTCAAGACTCGTATTGGTACTGCAGCTAGCAGGAAGGGTTGGTCTACGAAGGCATGAAGTGCAGTGGATAATCCCTGTATATAAAATGACCCTATATATGAGCCTTCTCTGTTTACACTACAGACAAATTTACTTTGACATAGAGGCCTAAGGAATCATGATCTACAAAACCGAATTGTGTTAACATTGCACAAAGGTTTAAAGACCTTTTTCTTTCAAAAATGAGATTAAGGAACAATCCCTAACTCTGTTAACATTGTACACAGGTTTGAAAATCATTTTAATTAAGTGCAATTTAATTATTTTGTGTTTTGGTTTTTTTTATTTGGGGTTATAATTTTTAGTAAGATTATGATTTTGTATTATTTAAAATATTTTTTTGAATAGATAAATAGATTAGTGCTATGAAAATTCCTTCT
>APFE030292317.1:11357-66797 GCA_000404065.3 Pinus taeda | reverse complement strand
CCTTAGCCAAGAGTCTGGTCTGAAATAGTTACATAGAGTCTAACTGATTAGCAGCCATCAGTACATGATTTTGTGATAACAGAGACAATAGCTTCCTTGTTGTAAACATAGTCGCGTCTAAGGAGTAGATTGTAATATAATGGTCCTTGGACTACCATCACGTTCAGGTGAACGGCTTTCCTTCTCAAGGTAATTGGTAACTTAGGAAGGGTCCCTAACGGTCGATTGGTTCCTTTGTTAAAGCCTGACAAATTTTGTGTAATAGGCATAAGCGATGGCGAACCAAGGTGGGATCTTGCTAGTCGGTTCCAATCAAAGGAAGTGACTAGACTACTTGGAGGGGGTACCGAATAAATGGTTGAATTAACCCCTTGAGTAGTGGGAACTGGGGAATTTTCCTCCTGTTATGTAGAAACAGGTGGATTGTCGCCAAGTTCATCGGACTCTGAAGTAAAATAAATAATTTGAACAATATTGTTCTCACTCTCTTTGGGAATGGTATCATCCGAAGGTGGACCTTCTGAAGGTAAAACTGGGTCAACTGCCATCTCGACCTATTGACTTTGGTTCGGTATGCACTCAAAAGATTTTCTTTCAATGATAAGTGTTTTGACCGATGGTTGAATTATGTCATTTGGATTTTCAAATAGTAAAGGACTAGGGGAGAGCTTCTTGTATCTAGATGGAAGTCTTTATGGTGAAGCAGGATGGTTATGCAAGAATCTCTTAGCTTCACCTAGAAAAGGACAACGGGGGAGGGTATGGTCCCCCTCACATAATTTACATGGAATTTTGACCTTTCCTTTTGGTCCATGAACTTCATTTTCACTAGTTGATGGTGTGCTGTCAACATGATTACCAGAGGTTGATGACACCGAACGGTGCGAACGGGGAGACCATTCTCTCAAGATCCGTGGAAGGCAAGGACAATCTCGATGAAAATGGTCTTCTCTGCAAATCACACAAGGAAATTTAGCAGATTTAATGTGCGGATTTTCACCACAAGATTCATGGTTGCCCCCTTGCTTAATTGGATTCTTCTTCTTCTTCTCCTTCCCTTTCTTCTTCTTCTCAGTTACTTGGTTACTAACATCACTACTTTCACCAAGAAAAGAGGAAGAAGGGGAGGAAGAAACAAATGAAGAAGAGGGCGAAGGGTCAACTTTAGTGTTAACTGGTTGCTGATTCGATTACTGAGGAATTACAGTATTTTGAATGACAGAGGTTGAGAATAGCCATACTGGCAAGCCAATTGTGATTCTTGGAAGGGACAATGTGGCCATATACGGAGCACCAATATCTCCCCAAGAGGAGAAAGGACTAGGATTCCCCTCAAAAGGGATTCCTTTATTGGTGGACTCCATTATCTCAACTTAAGATCAATGAAGGAATAGGGATGTTATTCCAAATTTAATAAATTTTTAATGACGTTTTGACACAACTTTGCTTTTTCAATTTTTAAGAGTCGAGAAAAAGCTAAAGATGACTCCAGTGCCCTTTGATTTTTAATGAGCCTGAAGTGACAAGTGCTCAGATGGAACTTTTCTTTTAAGGAGTCGAAAAGGAATGAAAATGACTACTCTGGAAATCTAGATAGAAGGATTACCGAACCGATCACAAAACTGCAATATACACCTTGGTGATAAATTAAAGAGAAATTACCAAGGACTTACGTACGGCAGTCAATCTTCCCGAATGTTGTGTTCAGTGCATTGCGATCAATAAGGCGGCAGACACGACTTCCTATGGATAAAGGATATAAGCCTATTTTGGTCTCCCAATGTATACTCGACGGTACGAGGAGCACAAGTCCATGCTAGCACTTGTCGTATCAAAGAGGAGGAATCACCCAACCTTCGATGAAAATGATAGTTACTAGATTTTACGACGTCGGAACACGTCTCTAGCCTAGACTTCTAAATGTGTTGCGTTAGGTTCCAAAGCATTGTTAAGTTCATTGAAATTTATTTTAGAGTTGATATTGCTTAGAAGTTTGCCTTTCAATGGTTCACCGGGTGATGTAGATGTAAAATTCCTAAATATGCAATCTAAAATGATAAACAATCGTTTTTTATTTTTAGCAATGAAAATCCTAGCTACTACGGAAAGAAGATTATGATTCTTTCAAACAAAAAGCAAAGAGCACACACTAAATGCACTTTTCCTAAATCATTTTTCACACACAGTCCAAATTCAAATGCAAATGCATGTATTTTTTTTGGTTCACTTTAATGTGAAAAATGCCAAAAAGGACAACTAAGTATAGATCTAAAATATTTTCTTCAAAGCGACATTTCGACAATTTCTTTTTCAAAATGAAAGGAAGACTTAAACAACACTTTTCAATTTTGAATAGAAGATGCTTTCGACACTTCAAATATCAAAAAATAAAGTCAAATACATGACAAAAAGTTCAATCGACTATCTAGAGAAGGAAGACTTTACAACACTCCTCTTTTCGACACAAAACGACAGTTACGACACTTTTGTACCAAAACAATAGATCGATTCAAGGAACTTTTCAACAAAGGATCGTAAATGATGGACAAATACATAAAAACATTTACTAATCCTAATCAATGGAGGCTGATCTATATAATGCAAGGAGGCTTCAGCAATGAGATACTGTTCATAAGCAGCAAAAAACAATTAAACAGAGCTAAAAACAAGGACAAAAAACCCCAAATTTCAAGGAGAGAAATAGGATTACTCAGTCGTCGCACCTGTGCTTCACAGAAACAGGAATGCATATCACCTGCTACACTTGGGAAGTGCGATGCATACTATCTTCTAGTGATAGACAGTGCGATGGGCCAGGGATGTAACTGAGATGGGTTTTGGCTCAAATTTGCAGTTGATTTCAGTGAGTTACGCTGAGCTATTATGGAAAGTGAAGAGAAAATTAAAGAGGAATGATCTTGGGAGGTTACTAAGCTAACACAAGGGAACCTAGAATGCTTATATGTCAGATGTTCAGTTCATAAACTAAACAAGAGATTGACTGAAGCATCATTCACCTACTATGCACTTGCAGAGCAAGAGCAATTCGAAGGCTATCTAGCTAACTTCAGGCTCTGTCTATAGCTTATAAAGAAAACAACAATAATAAACAATCACCTATTCGATCCCCAGTGGAGTCGCCATTTTGTTTTCAGGAGAACTAGTGTCTTTTCAATCTGCTAGTCCCACTAGGATTGGCAGCTATCATAGAAACAAACAATCAAAGCAATTTGTGATTTCCTCTATGTATGATAGATAAGAGAGAAGCAAAGGAACCAACCTGGATCTTCCACTTGACTCCTTGCTTGATTTCTCTCTCCCTTGATAGAGCTTGCAACTCCTCTCCTACTTGTCCCGCTTAGAGAATATCTGTAGAGACAAAGTAACAAAAACACCATCAAAGCATCTTGATCTATTATATCATAAAAAATGTAGAATCATAAATACATTGAGCATACAATGGAATTCACAAATAACAACATTCACAAGCACATGATTTTATGGAGGAAAACTCAAAGAACTTTATTAAAATAGAAGGGAGAATTACAACCCAGTTGTTTGATCCAGCATCATCCTCCCAGCATCAAAGCCCTCTTCACCTCATGAAAAGCAAGATCACCCAACAATAAAATGCTCCTTCTCAAAGACAAACTATCACACTCCTTGCAAATTACAAAAGCCGCCTCTAACATCTCTTAGATGAGGATCCATTTATGATGTGTGCAAGGATGTAGTCATCTCTAGGTTTTTTATTAGTGTCATTCCAACTTGTTGTTCTTGGTTCCACTTGGAGATTTCTTGGATCTCTTACTCATCCCTGGGTGAATTCAAAGAGGCAAGTGTCATAGAGGAAGTTTCTAGAAGATTCCATGAGCATCCACTTAGAAAATTGTCTTGGACATTTGTCCATCCTCGCTCATCGCACCCTATAGAAGACCTCATCAGTATGCATCACACCTAGCTAGTGTAGCAGTTAGTATGGTCATGTTTTGGCCAATTCTGAGTGGTTTTTCAGGGGGAACTTCTGGGGAATGATGCAATCAATTTACCATGATCCTTTAGGGTATAAAACAACACTTTTAGGGGTTAAAGAGCCCTTGGTTTATTGACATATAAGATTGGGTTTGCAGTGCCCAAATATGTCTATAACATTAGGAAAAATGGATTACCAAGTAACGTGAACAACAATATACACCTTAGCAAATAAATTTACTAAGGACTTGACGTACGTGTAGAAAATCCCCCCGCATGTTGTTTTTGGTGTATCAAGTTTATAGGGTGGAAAACCCGACTTCCTATGGATAAAGGTTTGCAACCTATGAGTGTCTCCCTTTATATAATCGACGGTACAGGGAGCACAAGTTCGTGCTAGTGTTGTGTAACAGAAGAGTATTGTGAACGATAGTTGCTGAATTTTATAGACCCTGAAACATGTCTTTAGCCTAGACCACCAAGTATGAGCTTTAATGTTTCGAATGCTCCTTAGATTAATTGATAGATTTTAAAGTTGATCTTCAAATTATGTTTCGATTTCAAGGCCTTATGTGACATGTTCCTAAAATGCAGCTACATGATGAAATTGAAATACTTTCATTCGATGAAGGCAACCTATTTGGGGAAGAGAAACACCCAAATCATGCATCAAACAAGCAACAATGCATCAATGACAATTTTCCAATGCTAAATTAAAAACATGAAATCTAATCTTTCTTTTCATAAGCAAATGCAATGCCAAAATAAAATATTAAAGCAATCTACCTTAAGATATAATGATGATTTCCCTTTCACTTTAATGCAATCAATGTAATCGAGTGCAAAAGAGAAAAAGAGAATGCAAACAACTCAATAATCATGAAAATCTCTTTCATGTCAATGATTTTGAGTGCAATAAATGATTCAAAAACTACATAAAAGATAAACACTTTCGCTTTCACTTTTCGATACACAAAATTCAAAGAAAATACTTCCTTTCAGTTCAATCAAAACAAATAATTTTGTAATCTATTTCTTGCCAAATGGGACTAAAGTGACTTTCAAAGCATCTACTCAATTCAACACTAATGAAAACAACTTAATACCCAAGAATCAAAAGTGATTTGCAAAATAAGTCCGAACACAAAAGACTCTTTGAAGAAGGGTAATTTATCTATGAAGAGAAGGCCAATGAGTGAATGAAGGATGATCTAAAATTCCTAGAAACCTTAGAAGGAAAATCAAGCTCCAAACACACTTAAACCAAATCAAGAGGAAATTGTAATAAGACAAACATGTGAAGCAAGAAAAGGACACTAAAATCACACTAGTAAACCACTGACAGGAGGCAAAATACTGAAAACAAGAAGACAAAATCTAATTTTCTTTAACCTCTGATATCATTGCACCCGTTAAAATAAAATCAGTGATCATCGCTACTATAATTAACATATCTGCGATGTCATCGCGACTTTCGGGGACAAAACCGTGATGATTGAGAAAGATAAAGAAAAAACAAAAAATATTCAAGAGAAACACAAATCAAGGACCTTCAAGCAATTACCAGAAAGTGAAAATAGTTAAAGACAAGCAAACAAGTCTTGAAATGGATGGCTGGTCAAACTCATCACAAAAACAAGGTGAAGGATTGAATCGAAAGTATCATAGGTTCCCCAATGGAGTCACCATTTTGTTGTCTAATTAAATCCTCTCTGCGGACAAAGATGATCCCTCTAGCCCAAATAGTGGATCTAGCAACTAAAGTGACAATCTACCAGACACTTTCCTAAGTTACCATTGAAAAGAGAAATGAAGAAGATGGCCTACCTCATTCTAATTCTATTCTTTTCTCCTTTGCTGAAGACCTTGAATCACTTGTGTCATGGGCTTGTTCTTGCTTCTCTTAGCATTTATGCACCTGCACAATAGATCAAGACACAACAATGCATGCAAATACAAATAGAATATTCAAAAGCAACCTACTTAAATGATCAAGGAATGTTAAGCTAAATGATACATGAGCATACACATTTAGGGAAAATGAACAAGCAGATGTATATTAATAGAAAATAAAGGGAAGCATACAACCAAGCTTTGATGTTGATAGGATATCCTTGAATGAATATCCAAGTCCAAGCTAAGCTCTCCAAGCACTCCTTCTATAAGCCAAATGATTAGCATATAGGCACAATCTTAGCATAATCTTGCAAAGAGACATAGACCAACCATTTGTGGGAAAAGATGAATATATAGGTAGGGAAAGGGAGTTATGATATCTCCAAAGATAGGAGTAGGTCTTCATCTCAAGGAGGTAGCTCATAGGGATAAGACAAAGAGCCCATTTTGGGAGAATTCAACCTCATCCACGTTGAACAACCTCCAGCTCATCGCCCTAGAAGCTTCTAGATCATGAATCCTCTCATCCTCTTTGGGAAGATTTCCTTTTTGGGGATCATTGTGGGTATACAAGTGAAAAAAGCGATGCCATCGCGGGTCAAGCATGATGCAACAGGTGACCATCATGTTTTTTAACTTCATAAGAGCAATGAGTCTCAAGATTAGGGTTTTAGAGCTATTTCTTCAGGGGAAAGCTCAAGGCATTTTCCAATCAATGTTTTAGGGAGGATATGAGCTGCATATCTGAATGAGTACACCACATGATTGTCATCTTTCTAGCACTTCAGGGTATGTCACGGGGAAGTGCAGGAGGTGTGAAAAAATACTATGTAACAATGGGCTCAATACCATAGCGCAATACCATTGTAAGGACCCTTGGTATTTAGAATAGCATGGTGTGGAAATTGTACACGTCTTTGCTTCTTCATACTCACGTGTGTATGTAGCTTTTCTTAATAGAACCATGTATACTTCTTGAACTTCTAACTTTATCATTCCTCTACCTCTGAACTATTACGCCTTTGTTAAAACGCTTTGTGACATTTGCAGACACATGCTATTGACATATGTATCAAGTTGCTTTCCATCAAAGAACAACTAATTAAATAGGCTTTCATCAAGGACAACTCATCAGGTAGGTTTCCATCAAGGACAACACATAGTTTATAATGCCAACAGTTTTCCTGAGAATTATACCCAAGAAGAGCTCCATGAAATTTGGGTCATGTGCCAAGCTAGCACCATGATTTTGTGGGCCATTTCAAGTGCTCGAAAAGATAGGTTCAGTGACATATAGACTGGAATTGCCTCTATCAATTAGAGTTCATGATGTTTTCCATGTTTTATTTCTTAAAAGATATGTGCAAGATGCTAATAATGTAATTGATTGGTTTTTGTTACAAGTAGAGCCAGTGGGAGAATCCCAACCAAAACCTGTATGCATCCTAGATCAGAGGTACCTCACACTCTAAAATCAAGTAATAGAGTAAGTCAAAGTGTAGTGGAGGCATTTTGGGCCCGAGAAAGAAACATGGGACATGGTTGACCAAATATGGGCAACATATCCTTATTTGTTGAGTAAATCAAATGTAAATACAATGTAAATTCTAGGTCTAAAGCATGTTTTGCTTGTATATGGTTGTTGAACATAGGGGATAGTGTCTCCCACCCAAGGGGAGGAGACTGTGACATCCCTTAGTTAACATACCCTCATTGTAAATAGTTGTAATTATTTTGAAGGGCTAAAAGAAAGGGACACTAATTCCAGATTTCTTGGCAAGGGATATTGCTTGAGGAAGTGGTTAATTTAAATGTATCAGCTAGGGGTTGGCTGAGAAGCAAATGGGTTGAATGTTCCATAAATCAACTAGAAAAATGATGGATAGGCCTACGTGTCCTTTAGCTCTAACAACAAGAAAAAAAGAGGACAAAATATTAAATACAAGCATGGGTTATACTATATATGCAGTTGAATACATGGAACCTAGGAAAATGATAGACAGTTGATCTTTTCGAGGAGGCATGAAAGAAGGTTGAGAGGAAATGTTTTCCTTAGCATGGGATAGATGAGGAATGGGATACATACTCTCATGCATATGCACAAGCAGTGGGAGAGAACACTAGAAAACATAGAGAGAGTAACGATCAAAATTTGCAGCAGTCAAGCTTTGGAGAAATAAACTAGCTAAAGAACACTCACATAAGCTTCTTGGGTGAAGGGCTTATAGAGAGCAGTGGATTTTCTATGGGGATGAAGCACCCGCCAAAATTT
Organism: Pinus taeda; assembly: GCA_000404065.3. NCBI lineage: Eukaryota > Viridiplantae > Streptophyta > Pinopsida > Pinales > Pinaceae > Pinus > Pinus taeda. The sequence goes on along the minus strand of APFE030292317.1, from coordinate 58,657 downwards.
TATGGATTGATGAACTTGCTAGATTGGGAAGAGTCACTCAAGTGCTTGTGAGGGCTAATGAACCACCTAGAGTTGCCTTGGGGATGAAGCTATGGTGCTTGACTCACTGATAAACCACTGGTGGAGGTGGTCTCTCTACCCATCAGTAGCTTATCCATTGATAAACCTTCCCTTGATGTGGACTCTCTTCTCTTGAAAATGAGTTGAGACTCTTTGTGCTGTGAATCTATCCTGGCATGGGTGTTGATTTACTCTGAATAATATGAGAGGACTGAGTAGAAGTTCTTGTAGTTGGTGGATGAAGGAAGAGTGGCCTTGTGACATCCTTTTTCAATAATCCATATTCGTTAAAGTTTCCCCTCACAAGAACTCCACCTCAAGCATTGGAATTTACTCGGGGATGACATATACAACTAACAATGGTTGTAGCTTGTCTATGGTTGGGTGGAGAGTTAGAGTCCCACTCTCAGTTTCCAAATCTATTATAAGATAAGTACACTCTTATGTTTTGTGTTTGTGGTTATTATTATGTCTCTATTTATTTATTTGAAATAATCTTATGCCAATGTTGGCAAGTGATTGTTTCCTGCATAAATGAGGAATGCCAATGTTTTGCGTAAAGATTTTATGGAATGGTTCACTTCCTGTGGATATTATGAGCTTGAATTAACCTAAGGTTGTTGGAGCATGAAGAGATAGGAATATTTGTTGATAAAAAGTACTTTCACTGACCTTTTGTATATCTAGTCATTGTGTTAATAATTGGCACATGTTAACAATAAGGAATGTATAATTCCTACATAGAAATGCTCTTGAAGTCTTCCTATAAAAATGGTTTATTCCTATAGGTATCCTAAGGCTGTGGAGTGGTTTATATGAACTATCTATGAAGAGGTAGTCAACATGAATGCATGAAATGATGATTCCTATAGGCCTTGGTTTACAAATTGTAAACTCATGAGGTTTAGAAAATAAAGATATATATACATTTATACTTGCAAGTCGATTTGGGCCAAGTTCTTGCAAAAATTCAGAAGGGATAGCCCTAAAGGGGCATGCTTATACCCATTTCTATCCATAAATTATGCATAAATAGCCTTGGTGTAGGCCCAATCATATTTAAATAGAAATCGCTAAGCACAGGGTTAAAATTCCTTTTAATTCCACAACACTAGTCATAGGAAGGAGACAGTGTAAACCCTCTTGAACCGGTGACCAAGCGCGGTGATCAAGCGCTTAACTAGGAATAGATCCAAGTTGTTGATAAGTATGCTTTTATTTCCATTGAATGACCTTGGGACCTTCACCCCAAAGGTTTGAAGGGAAGGTTGTAGGGAAACCTCCCTAGATTATAATTTTGGGGTAACGTGGCATGGTGGGCCTCTAAGTGAGTGTGTATGCTAATAAGGTAGAAAACCATCTATATTACATATAATAGGAAATCCATGAACGGTGAGGGTTCGATGCTTATAAGGGACCTAGTTTATATGGAATGTGTGATGCAAGATAATGTCACCCCACCCTAGGGCTACGGATCAATGACATGGCCTCGGACTTCGTTCTCTAAATATTGTGGGTAGATAACTTGATAGAATGCCCAGGGCTTTATGCAGTGGAGTGATGTGGCACGTTGGCTCGTCTTAGTGGATACAGGTGTTGCACAATGTGAATTTGTCTTCTTACAAGGTGGTAGGAGACTAAGTCGCATAGTGAGATGTGAATCATGACGTACCCTGGAGGGAACATTCCCAGTAGTTTCATGGGTAGTATTAGAACCCGTTGAGGCTTTATGCAACTGGCTGACATGGAAATAGAGTGCTAGCACCCACATACATAAAAAAATGTATATATATATATATATATACCTAGTAGCACATGGGCCCATCCCAGTGGGTAGGAGTGCCATGTGGTGTGAATATGTCTTCTTACAAGGTGGGAGGAGACTAAGTCCCATAGCGGGATTTGAATCACCACAGAGACCATAGGTAACGTCCCTGGTAGTTTCGGCAGGGAGCATTATGGGAACTTGTTAGGGCTTTATGTAGTACGGTGACATCGCCATAAAGGGCCCACCAAATACTAATAAAAATGTATATCTTATATTATCTATATATATCTATATATATAATAATATATTATATATATATATATATATATAAATATTATAATATATATAATTATATATATAATATATATATATATATATATTATATATATATATATATAGTTGGATGTGCGGACCATAGGAAGGGGACCATGTCGTGATCTGGTATGAGTGGGTCTGCAGTTGCCACTTGGAATGAAGTGGCATGTAATTTGACAAGCCATGTGGGAGCCATGTGGAAGGCCTGATGACATGGAACTATTTAATAGGCGAAGAATTTAATCAACCATGTTTTTTGATCTGGGAGTCGAATTAGAACAAAATTTATATCATTGGAAAGCTATCAACAAAGACAAATGCAATGATTCCATCTGTTTCTCATTTCGAGAAAGTTGAAAAAAGGTCGAAAAATTTACAACCAATTTCCATAACATGACAATGGGAGTCAGGTCATCAGAGTAACTACCTCCTTCTCATCATAGTAACTACCTCCTTCTACCCTTAGTTTGGGTTAGGCTTAGTATGGGTATGTTACATAATATCCCTTCCCAAGAGAAGCATTGGTTACACCATAAGTGTATATGTGATTCACATTTACCAATAAGCCAATGTAAATCCTACTTTTTATAACCAGTAGGTTTTAAGAAATAATACTAAGTAGTTGAGACCATCCACCATCCCCTTGCAATCAAATCTATAGTGCATAGCTAAAGCATGGAGAGTTTCATGACTGAGAAGATAGCGATGACATGTTGATTTTTCAAAGTTAATTTCCATGCTATATCCTCTAGAAAACAAATTAGGTAATCTCATAATGCACTGAAAATTTTCTTATATCACTAGAGAAAAACAACAATATACCCTCAACAAAGAGTAGACGTGATATCCTCAAAGAGTCATCAACAAGAATTCTATTTAAATCACCTGTATCAACTGTTGGTTTGATTAATCTACACAATCCACGTGCCAGTAGAAGGAAGAGATAAGGGGACAAGGAGAAACCATGTCTTAGCCCTCTTGTAGATGAGAAAAAATTGGAGGCTTCTCCATTAACAAGAACTAAAAAATGTGCCATGAAGACACAATACATGATCTATTTTTAAGCTTGGTAAGAAAATGTTAGTGTGTGTAGCTCGAACAAGTGTTCTAGTCTCAGATTGTGTCTATGAGGCTAGGGAACACATTTGTCCAATACCTAGAAAAGGTTTTAGAACAAAAGGCCTTGATAATATTTAACTAAGCATTAATTAATTTTCCTAAGTCTAACTTTGGGAAATGGCTTAAATAATTGATATAAATTAGGGTAAATCAATTTTCCTCTAGAGACTTCCAAAAAAGTCAATTGATGGGGTCAAGTTGATCTTAGCCATCGATTGTGATTAGATCATGGCCATTGATTCGTCAACGAGATTATAAGAGGAAATCGAAGGGAATTTGGAGAATACATTGAGACACATAATCATAGTGAGAGAAAGGGAATAGAGGTAGCACAGTGACACCAATAAGAAGAATTTCAATAGGAAGAATTGAGGAGTATTTGCTAGAGGAATTCTTCACAAGATTCCAAAATTCTATGACGAAGGAATAGAGGTTGAATTATTCTGCAGAGAGGTCGCACTAGCCAGTGCACATTATTAGGAAGATGTTCAATTTCCAGTTGTCGGAGACAACTAGTGGAAGGGGGAGCGAATAGATCAATCGAGTTGTGGGTGGACAAAGGGAATGCAGGAATGATTTTCCTGTAGCAGTGTGATTTATAATTGGTCCATAGACACTCCAAATCTGTGTAGTGTGAGTTGCAGGAAGGAAGTTGATTTAATTTGCAGAAGGAAACCATGTGTTTCCTTATCGATTTTCTAGTGGAGAAAATTGATGGAGTTGTTCCAATGATAGGTAAGTAGTTGATGTACTCTTTAATTTGTTGAAGAAATTATAATAAAACCATCATCTGTAGACTAGTTTTCCCTTTGGGTTTTTTCTAGGGACATTTGTCTAAAAATATTGGTGTTCATTATTTGTGTGTGTGCATAATTTTCTCAATTCCTATGGTTTTTTATTTTTCTATGAAGTTGTAGTTGTGTTTTATTCAGTATTTGTAGCAAGCTAATTGTTGAAGACAAATAATATAAATAGATAGGTGAATAATAACCAATAATTGCAACAACATTTAGAATTTCACATGGTATCAGAGTGGATCTGAGGATAAAAGGAAGATTTGCATAGAGCACAGGAAGTGAAAAGTTGAGGGTTGAAACCCAATTTGTTTTCTTCTCCAGTTTATTTGAGTTTGCTACATTTCCATATTTTCCAGAGATGGTCGTGGTAGGTTTGAGATATTTGGACAAGTTGGATGGAGCCTCCAACTTTGGCATTTGGAAGGCCAGAATGTCATTCCTTTTAGATGAGTACAATCTAAAGGAGTATGTGAAGAATGTGATTATTGTACCAATAAATCAACAATAGTTGTCTACCTATAAAATGGGAAATTACAAAACAAAAAGGGTGATAATTTATGGAGTCAAGGACCATATTGTTCCACATATCACAGAGAAAGGCACAATGAAGGAAATGTGGAACACCATTGTAAAACTATACTAGGATCCTTTAGAAAAAAAGGAAGATGATTCTCAAGGAGAAGTTGGGGACCATCACGCAGAATAAGGGAGAAGAAGTGACTTTCTACCTCACCGAAATTCAACTTGTCAGAGATGGGTTAGTTGCAATTGGAGATAATCCTAGTGATGACGAGCTATTGCATATAGCACTCAATGGGTTTTCCAAGAAATGGCATATTTTCATCTAAGTGATTTCTAGGCAAGAAAAACTTCCATATTGTGATCACCTATGAAGTCATTTCACTTAGGAGGTGCTTAGGCTTAGCTTAGTCAATGGCACCAGTAGCAACGGCAAGGCCCCAAAGTTTGAGAGGAAGCAGGAGAACGCTTCCTTAGCATGGAAAGGAAAGGTGAAGAAGGGATCTAATAAGGGACCTAGCTCTAAAGGAGAGAAGAATAAGAAGGACCTATCAAAGGTCAAGTGCTATGGATATCACGAATTTGGCCACTATGTTAGTGATTGCCCAAAGAGGAAGAAGAAGGGAAAGAAGCAAGTAGCAGCTTCAAAAAATGTAGATGAGCTCTCCAACAAGATGGAACAGGTGTTCACATTAGTAGTTTTCCTATGTGTAATAACCCTGGTCAAAATTTCATGTAAAACTTAATAAAGGCGAAAATAAGGCCAACGTCATGCGACATGTATTCCAAGCTGAATGTTGGGAAAAACATCCTAGTGGGTGTTCATTTCGGTTATTATGGCTAAGGAAATTGGCAAAGGCAATGGAAAAGGCTTTGGAAAGGCATGAGGCATTTATTAGCATTTATTTATGAAAATAAAGGAAATTAGGAGAAAAGGAAGGTGAAAGGTCATGGGTTACATGTGAGAAGGAAATTGAAGGAAAATAATGGAAAATGAAGAAAATAGAGGCCTAATTAATAAAAAAGGTTATGAGGATCAGTTGGCAAGATTTTGCTCAAGTTTTTTCTCAAGTTTTGTCAATGTAAGAATTTTCTCAGGTTTGGTCAGTGTAAGTTTTTGCTCAGGCTTGGCCAGTGTATCTTTTTGTCAGTTCAGCTTTGAAGCTCTCTCTCTATTCTCTCTCTCTCATACTCTTGGAAACTTGGAGTTTTCTTGGAGCACTCTTGGAGGAGTGTGGCATACTTGGATATTTGGAGCAAGAAGGAAAAGGAAGAGTAGGAAAGTGCAAGAGGACATTAGGATCATGTTGTAGCAACTACAAGCACTCTCCAAAATTTTTCCTTAGCTTCTTTTTGGAGCCTCCCTACCAACCATCCTTGTAGCATGTCTTGCATTGTCAAGTACATAGGCTTCATTGGTTTTTCAACAACTTGCCAGCCTGTGCATGTTAGTTTTCTTCACTCCCCTCACAAGCTGTCACTCTGGACTTGGGCTAGTTGCTGGCTGAGTAGCTCCCTCACAAAATTACGCAATGCTGGAGGAGAACCAACCTTCCCTCCAGAAATTGCGCAAATCTGTTGGGCAGCTTGTTGGGCTTAGAAATTGCACAATGCAGTCAAACAGTCTTCCTTGGAAAAAATGTGCAATCTGGCCTAGCACTATAGCTCAACCCAGAAATTGCGAAAATTAGTTGGGCGGACTCTTGAGCTCAAAAATTGCATAGAGAAGTTAAAAAGGCTTCCTTGGAAAAACTGCGTAATTTGGCCAACACTGTATCTCAACCTAGAAATTGTGCAATTGTAGGCAATAGTCACTTTCTTCTCCCAGAAATTGCGCAATCCCTCTAGGACATCCAACCCAACTCATCCCAAAAATTGTGCAAATCCCTCTCGTAGTCAAGTAGGATGTTGCATGTGCCTTCAGGTTGACCAGTTCCCTCCGAGACCAAGCAAAACTGATTTTCATGCATGGGTTTCTCTTCCTGAAATAGAAAATGGCAGCATGAAAAAGGCATCCCTAGATCTAGGGATCTATTCTTAGTAGTTGGAGGTTACATGCAAAGCTTATTTTAGAAACCTCTTGCCAAGTGTTGATTTTTCCTAGATTTGGGGCATGCACATCATAACCTCAATCTTATCAAAACTTATGAATCGGATGTTGTCGAGCTTATTCTTCACATTGATCTTACAACTCTGACATCCCACATCGCATCCAGGACTCTTTGACACTTTCAGCTTAGTTGTTTCAAGGTAGGTATGATTTTCATGTCTTGCGCTGTGTTTCTGTTGTTTTTTGTGTTTCTCTTTGTGTGAGTGATTTCTGCTTGATTTCAATGAATGCTTGTTGTCATTTTAATGTATGTTAGCTTGTACAAGCATTGTTTTAGTTTTCGTCCACATCTCACTATTGTCACATGCATGACATTGTTTTTGCACCGACAGTCTTCATTTTGTCAACTCACTTCACACACATGCATGCTTTCCCATTTTCTAAATCCTGCACTTATTGTTTGCATGCATTATCATTCACTCTTGTTTACAATCAGTATCACCATGCATTCAAACTTCTCATGTTTTTAGTCACTCGTCAGCGTGTCTAGGTTTCCTTAGCCCCAACCTTGCCTTGCTCAACTAGCATTGCACATTTCTATAAGTGAAGGCTCTCCCTTCCCTCCATAAATTATGCAAGTCTGGCCCAACACTGGCCTCCAGGATTGCATTGCGCAATTCTAGGAGGCAGTGCCTTGTTGGCCCTAGAAGCTGCACAATGCAGTTTGTTGGTTTGCATGTCACTGCCGACTAAAATTGGCATTGCGTAGTTTCAATCCTCAACATTCTAGGCTAGATTGTGCATTGTGCAGTTCCAGCAGTCAGTCAGCATCTCGATAGCCCATATTTTGCCTTACATAGTTTTGGTAATCAGTCTCCCAAACTTCTGGTGAAAATTACGCAATCTTCACAGATAGTCACACAAGTATGTTCCATGTCAGTCCTCTAGTTGTTTTGGGTTTTGACTGACATATTGCTTTTCATGAATGTTGCTATGTCTCTAGGTATCATAGGTGTTCGTCTACCTCTCAGCAACACAGGTATAATGGCTTCCAGGAGAGCAGAGTCAAAGACATCATTCAGAGCACAACTAGGGATGCAGTCAATCAAGTGTCTATGAACTTGCCTATTTATGAAGACATCAAGTTTTTCATGGACAAGGATATCAAGATGAAATGGCAGCAGTGTCACAATGAGAAGCACCATTAGCAGCAACAGAGCGTAGAACACCTACATGGGACAAATGCAAGAGGCAGGTTTTTGACAGTGCATAGGCGGAACAAAGTTGCAAGCTCAAGCAAATCCACTTGTGATGAAAGCATCTTTGGAGTTTGAGGCTACGAGGTGACGATGTGACAAGAGGATCGTGTGAAGGAAGAGAGAGAAAAATAGAAGGAGTTACACGTGCTAAAGTGAAAAATCAAGGAATAATGAGAGATGCATGAACAACAGAAGGATTTGCAGCAGGAACACACACAGTAGGAGGCACAACATGCACAGACTGATGAAACTATACCCACACAGGTTATGGACCCATCCAACAACTGGCATGGAGCAGATAGGGTGAGCAGTGTTTTTGATCGCATGCAAGGGTATTCAGGAGCATGGATCTCATTGTGTGCATGCATGTGATCCCACCTATTTGGCACACTCACCAAAGCGAAGACAAGAAGCAAGTCCGATTGAAGCTGAACATGTATTTCAACAATCTGATGTGCATGGTCACCAACACACACTTGGAGATCACCATAGACACTATGCATCAATATGTTTTTGGTCCAGTTGTGCTCAAGACATGATGCACATGTTAATCAGGTGAGTTGGACAGAGAAGCCATATGAGTGTACCCGAATGCAATAGAGGCAAGAGTTCGCTTTTAGAAGGATGTCACCATTGAGCACACAGACACCATCACAAACGACCAAGCTTGGCATCATTTTTCCACCATCAATCATCACAAGGATGTCGAAGAGTTGGTCTTACCACAAATGTCTGAGTGTTAGTGATAGATTGCATACCTTGCTCAAGCTTATTTTGTCTCACATGGGTACATGTGCAGATTGTATGTAATGTCTTGTAAAGTGGAAGTTCAAGTGTCGATAGTTGAATGTAACAGTCATAGAGTAGTTGAAGAGACATGAGGGTAGGTGAACAATCACAAAGGGGAATGTCAAGGGTCACCCCACCCTTTGCTTCAAGAGTATTGTAACAAGCCTTGACTCCTCCACAATGCAGAGCTAGTACATCTCTTTGGAGGAGTAGGTAGAAGTGACTGTAACATTTCGTTAGCAGGACTAGTGGTTAGTCATGGTTGTACTATATGGTTAGAACTTTCACTTCTTAATATAATAGAGACAACACGTTTCATGCATATGTTGCTATTTTATTTCAACTATCTTATTTACCCTAATGATATATGTATTTGTTTGCTTACGCATGCATGTATGGACTCTTTCTGTATAAGTATGTATGAATCTTATTGAGATGTGTTGTTAGTTTAGCCATCTTTGGATTGTTAGCTTACTTGCTTTCCAGTTTGTGATGCATCTTTTCTCATGTGTTCCCTTCTTAGCCATGTGCTTTCACAGGTTTCCAAGGGGTGCACTCACCTCACTTTATGTGCATTAAAAACGTTCATGCACCTTCCTTGGGTTGTAGCGCATGTCACACCATTGCTACCAACAGAGACATCTTACTTGCCTCTGCACACAACTGTGGTCAAGGCGATACCATGCGACCCAATGCTGGGAATCCTACACCAAACAGTCTGAGGTCTACTCAGGAATTCTTACCGAGGAGATCCCCTGGCATGTTGGTGGGTCCAGCATCATCAACAAATCAATAGCTACAGTGGGTTTTGCTTATAGGTACCGAGTTGCATGTATTTTTTCCTCACTAGTTTTGTCATGCATGATATATGCATGTTCTTTATTGGTCATGATCTATCATTGGCATGGAGTATTGCCTAGATTGATGGTGGATTTGCCCAGCCTTTCCATTTCCTAGATAGCCATGGTGTTGTGGGTTCATTTCTTTATTTTTCTAGTTGGTTCTCATGTTTCCTTTAGCTTGGATTGAGTTACTAGTTCCTAGAAGCCTTGATTGGACAAATGCTCTGGAAGCCTTGTAACAACTTGGGTTGAGTTACTAGTTCCTAGAAGCCTTGATTGGAAAAATGCTTTGGAAGCCTTGTAACAACTTGGTTTGAGTTATTAGTCTTGGAAGCCTTAGTTGGACAAATGCTCTAGAAGCCCTTGGTGGGTTGAGTTACTAGTCATGGAAGCCTTGGTTTGACAAACACTCTAGAATCCTGGAAGCAGCTGTGGGTTGAGTTACTAGTCCTGAAAGCCTTGGTTGGAACAAACTCTTTGGAGCCCTGAAAGGCTTCGGTAGAGACTAATCTGGTGATGGTTTCTGATGGCTGACCATGAGTTGGAATCACTATTTGATGGGTTGAGGAGGTTTGGCCTCTGGAAGCCATGGTTCAGTTTTGATGGATTGTTCCATGAGATCCCACATTCATGCTTGGAATATGGCACGAGGGTGACTGGTTGAAGAGAGATTTGGCTCAACCATATCTATGGTTCGGTGGTTCATGGAAGTCCCAAATCTGGTTGGCATCTGCAACATTAATGTGAGGTTATTTATCCTTGCTAATTCATGAGTATTATATTGGTTTATATGTGGATTATATGGATGTTGTTTCCTTGGTATTTCTATTGTTATTATGTTGGTTATGAACATGTATTACGACAATGGCTATGTATGGTTCTCATCATGTTTTTACTTGTAAATGAATGAGCAATGTATCTATGGCCTAATAGATGATAATGCAGCGAATGTGATAAGGAAACAATGCCTCATAGTGAATCTCAGATAAGTATGAAACCCCTATGCTCATTTATGCTATTAAAACATGTAGCTTTCATGATTGTGACATGTTTGACGAAATTCCTATCATGGCTAGTAGGGGTCCAGTCTAGTCCTTGTCAATGTTTTTACAAATGTATCATTGTTTTGTTATGTGAATTCATTTATGAAGGTGTCATTGAGTTTTGGGCAAGGACCTAGACTCTGGGCCTGAAAAAGTGGCACAAATCCTAGAGTCACAGGCACAACACTGGTGAAACAATTCCCTGGAAACTCCCTTGCCCTTACTGTGGGAGCCTCTGGAGCCTCCTAGACACACCCTTGTCCATATCAAGGGAGCGTCCATGGGTATGATGCACTAAAACTTCAGTTGGTCTCGGGGGTTGGTTACCTGAGTGGTTGGGATGGCTCTTGGGAGTTCTGTTGTTGATGTGGACGGTCTATGTGGTGTGTTTCTATCGATTCCACTTCCTTAAGGTGACTTAGGAGGTTGAATCCCATTATAGTTGCCTCACATCACATATTTATTCTAGTTGGTCAATTACTTGGGTAGATGTGGGAGGAGGGTGTTACACTGTGTAGCTCAACTTCACAAGGTGTTTGGTACATAGACCGTGGAGCATCATTTCACATGATAGGAATTAGAGAGTACTTCTCCAGTTATGAGGAGGACATCAAGTTCGAGTTTCAGAAGGGGAACAAGTCCAAACGCAACCTAGTTGCAAGAGGGATTGTTCTATTTTAGAGGGACAATGGCAAGAAAATATCTATCCATGATGTGTCATGTGCGAGGATTAGGGATGAAATGGCAGCAGTGTCACAGTGAGAAGCACCATTAGCAGCAGCAGAACGTAGAACACCTGCATGGGACAAATGCAAGAGGTAGGTTTTTGACAGTGCAGAGGCAGAACAAAGTTACAAGCTCAAGCAGATCCACTTGTGATGAAAGCATCTTTGGAGTTTGAGGTACAAGGTGATGACATGACAAGAGGATTGCGAGAAGGAAGAGAGAGAAAAATATAAGGAGTTACATGTGCTAAAGCATAAAATCAAGGAAGAACGGGAGTTGCACGAACAACAGAAGGATTTGTAGCAGGAACATGCACAGTAGGAGGTGCAACATGCACAGACTGATGAAACTGCACCCATACTGGTTATGGACCCATCCAACAGCTAGCATGGAGTAGATAGGGTGAGCGGTGTTGTTGATCACAAGCAAGGGTATTCAGGAGCATGGATCTCATCGTGTGCATGCATGTGATCCCACCTATTTGGCACACTCACCAAAGCGAAGACAAGAAGCAATTCAGACTGAAGCTGAACATGTATTTCAACAATCTGATGTGCATGGTCACCAACACACACTTGGAGATCAGCATAGACACTATGCATCAATATGTTGTTGGTCCAACTATGCTCAAGACATGATGCACATGTTAATTAGATGAGTTGGACAGAGAAGCCATATGAGTGTACTCGAATGCAACAGAGGCAAGAGTTCGCTTTTAGAAGGATGTCACCATTGAGCGCACAGACACCATCATGAACGACCAAGCTTAGCATTAGTTCGCCACCATCAATCATCGCAAGGATGTCAAAGAGTCGGTCTTACCATAGATGTTTGAGTGTTAGTGATAGCTTGCATAGCTTGCTCAAGCCTATTTTGTCTCACATGGGTACATGTGCAGATTGTATGTAACATCTTGTAAAGTGGAAGTTCAAGTGTTGATAGTTCAATGTAACAGTCATAGAGTAGTTGAAGAGTCATGAGGGTAGGTGAACAGTCACAAAGGGGAATGTCAAGGGTCACCCCACCCTTTGCTTCAAGAGTATTGTAACAAGCCTTGACTTATCCACTGTGCAAAGCTAGTACATCTCTTTTGAGGAGCAGGCAGAAGGGACTGTAACATTCCGTTATCAGGACTAGTGGTTGGTCATGGTTGTACTGTATGATTGGAACTTTCACTTCTTAATATAATAGAGCCAACACGTTTCATGCATATGTTGTTATTGTATTTCAACTATCTTGTTTACTCTAATGATATAGGTATTTGTCTGCTACGCATGCATGTATGGACTCTTTCTGTATAAGTATGTATGAATCTTACTAAGATGTGTTGTTGGTTTAGCCATCACTTTGGATTGTTAGCTTACTTGATTTCCAGTTTGTGATGCATCTTTGCTTGTGTGTTCCCTTATTAGCCACGTGCTTTCACAAGTTTCCAAGGTGTGCAGTCACCTCACTTTCCATGCATTAGAACCATTCATGCACCTTCCTTAGGTTGTTGCACATGTCACACCATTGCTACAAACAGAGACATCTTACTTTCCTCTACACGCAGTCGTGGTCAAGGCGATACTGTGCGACCCACCGCTGGGAATCCTACATTAAACGATCTGAGGTCTAGTTAGGAATTCTTACTGAGGAGATCCCCTGACATGTTGGCGGGTCCAGCACTGTCAACAAATCAATAACTACAGTGGGTTTTTCTTGTAGGTATTGAGTTGCATGTATTGTTTCCTCACTAGTTTTGGCATGCATGATATATGCATGTTATTTATTGGTCACAATCTATCATTGGCATGGAGGATTGCCTAGATTGATGGTGGATTTACCTAGCCTTTCCATTTCCCGGATAGCCATGGTGTTGTGGGTTCATTTCTTTATTTTTCTGGTTGGTTCTCATGTTTCCTTTAGCTTGGGTTGAGTTACTAGTTCCTAGAAGCCTTGATTGGACAAACGCTCTGGAAGCCTTATAACAACTTGGGTTGAGTTACTAGTTCTTAGAAGCCTTGATTAGACAAATGCTTTGGAAGCCTTGTAAAAACTTGGTTGAGTTATTAGTCCTGGAAGCCTTAGTTGGACAAACGCTCCAGAAGCCCTTGGTGGGTTGAGTTACTAGTCATGGAAGCCTTGGTTTGACAAACACTCTAGAATCCTGGTAGTAGTTGTGGGTTAAGTTACTAGTCCTGAAAGCTTTGGTTGGAACAAACTCTCTCAAGCCCTGGAAGACTTGGGTAGAGACTAATCTGGTGATGGTTTTTGATGGTTGACCATGAGTTGGAATCACTATTTCATGGGTTGAGGAGGTTTGGCCTCTAGAAGCCATTGTTCAGTTTTGATGGATTGTTCCATGAGATCCCACATTCATGCTTGGAATATGGCATGGCGGTGACTGGTTGAAGAGAGATTTGGCTCAACCATATCTATGGTTGGGTGGTTCGTGGAAGTCCCAAACCTGGTTGGCATTTGCATCATTAATGTGAGGTTAATTATCCTTGCTAATTCATGAGTATTATATTGGTTTATATGTGGATTATATGGATGTTGTTTCCTTGGTATTTCTATTGTTATTATGTTGGTTATGAACATGTATTACGACAGTGGTGATAAGGAAACAATGCCTCATAGTGAATCTCAGATAAGTATGAAAACCCTATGCTCATTTATGCTATTAAGACATGTAGCTTTCATGTTTGTGACATGTTTGAAGAAATTCCTGTCATGGCTAGTAGGGGTCCAATCTAGTCCTTGTCAATGGTTTTGCGAATGTATCATTGTTTTGTTATGTAAATTCATTTTTGAAGGTGTCATTGAGTTTTGGGCAAGGACCTGGGCTCTGGGCTTGAAAAAGTGGCACAAATCCCAAAGTCACGAGCACAACACTGGTCAAAAAATTCCCTGGAAACTCCCTTGCCCTTACTATGGGAGCCTTTGGAGCCTCCCAAGCACACCCTTATCCATATCAAGGGAGCGTCCAGGGGTTTGAGCACTAAAACTTCAGTTGGTCTTAGGGGCTGGTTACCTGAGTGGTTGGGATGGCTCTTGGGAGTTCTGTTGTTGATGTGGACGGTCTATGTGGTGTGTTTCTATCGATTCCACTTCCTTAAGGTGACTTAGGAGGTTGAATCCCATTATAGTTGCCTCACGTCACATATTTATCCTAGTTGGTCAATTACTTGGGTAGATGTGGGAGGAGGGTGCTACATTGTGTAGCTCAACTTCACAAGGTGTCTGGTACATAGACCATGGAGTGTCATTTCACATGATAGGAGTTAGAGAGTAATTCTCCAGTTATAAGAAGGAAGACATCAAGTTCGAGTTTCAAATGGGGAACAAGTCCAAACGCAACCTAGTTGCAAGAGGGATTGTTTTATTTTAGAGGGACAATGGCAAGAAATTATCTATCCATGATGTGTCATGTGCGAGGATTGGGTATGAACTTTATATCCATATCAATCCTTAAGGAAAAATGATACAATGTTATCTTTAGATGGTAAAAGTTGTTGTTGAAGCCTAAGGATTGGAGGTCACCTATAGTAGTCGAGGTGAGGAGTGGCAAGTTTTCCAAACTGCAGATGGACACTCTGAAGGCACTAGTTAGTAGCAACAGTTTGAGGGACCAACTGGAGTTTTGGCATAGGAGGATGGTCCATATTCATCATGGAGAACTTATTCTTCTTCATGACACAGTGGCAGGTGTTCCAAAGGTGAGCAAAGAGCATGATGATGTTGGTAGAGGATGTGTGTTGGGGAAGTTTGCAAAAGCATATTTTCCAAGGAGTGATAGTAGATCGTAGGGGATATTTGAACTTGTGAATTTAGATATATGTGGGCCGATGTCTACAAAATATCTTTGTGTATGAGTAATTTTCTACTTTTATCGATGATTTCTCCAAGAAGACCTAGATTATTTTTTGAATACCAAGGATGAGGCCTTCAAAATCTTTCAAGAGTTTAAAGTAGAAATATATGGAATCTTTGATCAAATAATGGAGGTGAGTACACCGGCAAAGAGTTCCAAGAGTTCTGTACTAGGACATGAATTAGGAGAGAGTAGATGGTTCCTTACAACCCACATTAGAATGGGGTTATTGAGAGGAAGAATCGGTCTATTTCGGAGGTAGCGAGAGCAATGTTGTATGACTAGGATCTCCCATGCTATTTATGGGAAGAGACATGTTGTACGATAGTTTATACACATAATAGGGTCCCACATAGAGAGCTTGGAAAGATGATACCCAAGGAGGATTTCAGCACGAAAAAGGCTTACTTTAGGATACTTGGCTACCTAGTGTATTGTCACATTCTAGGTGATACATGTTCAAAGCTAGATCAAAGTGTAGAGCAAGGTTACTTCGTTGGCAATAGTGAAACATCAAAGGCATATCGAATCTTCATCCCAGGGGTCAGGAGGATTATAGTTAGGTAGGATGTCAATTTCATGGATGACAAGGCATACAAAAGGTCTAGAGAGTTTCCAGTAGCTGAAGATCAAAGTGAGTAGCCAGTAGAAACTCCTACAGTAGAGCATCAAAATCAAGGGTAGTCGGAGAGCATGAGTATAGTGATTGGTTCAAGAAGGAGTTCAAGTGCAAGTGTTCTTAAGGCTTCAGAAAGTATCGAGTAGTATATGTAACAGATTTGAGAGATGCATCAGGAGAACATGGAGGTAGATATTCCTAACTCCATTATTGATAGGAGGAACTAGGAGGTTCAAGCTACACTTAGGGATGCTCTTGAGTTTGTAGGGACTCCTAGGATTGGCGGGAGAGAGTGAAGACAACCAGAGTGATAGATTGGCTACATGGTGTTGGTCAATTATTTGGTAGATAATAATCCTTCCAACTATTAGGAGGCTACCCAGGAATAGATGTGGCAGGATGAAATGGTTGAGGAATATTCCTCGATCATGCAAAATTATGTATGGTAGGTTGTACCAAGACTGATAGATAGGGCGATGGTTGGATCACGCTAGATCTATAAGATCAACCATAGTGCAAATGACACCATCGAGAAATACAAAGCTAGGTTAATGGACAAGAGGTTATCTCAGAAGGAGGGAATAGATTATGAGGAGACATTTTCTCTTGTGGTTGCGTACACTTCTATACGAGTCATGATCTCATTAGAAACATAGATGGGATGGAAGATCCATCATATGGATGTCAAGGTAGTGTTACTGAATGGTGAACTAGAGGAGGAGGTGTACATTGAACAACCAAAGGGCTTTGCGGCACACAATAGAGAGTCCCGTGTGTGCAAGTTGAAGAGAGATTTGTGTAGGCTAAGGCAAGCTCTCAGGACGTGGTATGAACGCATCGAAAAATACTTGTAGGGCATGGACTTTGTGATGAGAGATGCATATTCAAATCTATACTACTTGGTGGTTGGGGGAGATGTTTTCGTTCTTGTCCCATATGTGGATGACTTGTTCTTGACAGGTTTACTAGGGCTCATCAAGGAGAGAAAGAGGGATCTTGTAGTAGAGTTTGAGATGAAGGATTTGGTGCTCATGCACTATTTTCTAGGCATGGAGGTATGGAAGATGGATGGCGAGATTTTCCTTGGTCAAGGGAAATACTGCATAGAGATCTTGAGGAGATTTGGGATGGAGGAGTGCAGGGCCATGTCTATTCCCATGATCACCAATTGGAGGAAGATAGATGCTTCGAGGGAAAGGAGATTGTCCCCACCTTGTACAGGAAGTTGATAGGCTCTCTCATGTATCTAGTCAAAACTATGCTAGACATATCCTATGTAGTAAACTCTCTCATTTAGTTCATGGTGGAATCGAGGAGAGTGCATTGGAAAACATCAAAACATGTGCTAAGATATTTGTGTGGTACATTCAAGTATCGGATCAGATATGCTCAAGGAGATGGTGTCAGATTGGCAGGCTATACTAACATAGACTAGGCAGGTAACACAATGGATCGGAAAATCACTTCAGAGTGTTGCTTCAACATGGGATCAAGAGTTGTTTCTTGGTATATTAGGAAGCAGAAGTCCATGGCACTGAGTTATGCAAAGGCAGAGTACATAGCAATGAGCATGGCTACGTGTGAGGTCATATGGCTTCAAAAGGTGCTAATAGTGTTGTTTGGTCAGAGGATAGAGACAATAGTGATAGACTATGAAAATTAGAGTTGCACAAGTTGTCATATAATCTGGTGTTTCACAACAAATCTATGCATATAGACATAAATACCACTTTATCAGGGATTGTGTGTAGCGCAGGGTTGTCCAGCTACAATATATACCTACATATGAGCAAGTAGCAGATGTTCTAATGAAGGCTTTGGGGAAGGCGAGGTTTATCTTCTTCTGAGATAAGTTGGGTGTTATGTAGAACATCTTCCTCGCTAAGAGGCAATGTTAGTCTGTGTAGCTCAGACAATTGTTCTAGTCTCAGATTGTGTCTATGAGGCTAGGGAACACATTTTCTCTAATACTTAGAAAAGGTTTCAGAAGAAAAGTTATTGATTAGACTTAATTAAGTAGTTAATTAATTTTCCTAAATCTAACTTAGGGACATAGCTTAATTAATCAGTATTAATTGGGGTAGATCGATTTTCCTCTAGAGAGTGCCAAAAAAGTCCCTTGATGGGGTCAAGATGATCTTAGCCATCTACTGTGATTACATCATGGTTGTTTATTTGTAAACTCTCTCATTTAGTTCATGGTGGAGACGAGGAGAGTGCATTAGACAACATCAAAACATGTGCTAAGGTATTTGTGTGGTACATTCAAGTATGGGATCAGATATGCTCAAGGAGATGGTGTCAGATTGGCGGGCTATACTAACATAGACTAGGCAGGTAACACAATGGATCGGAAAATCACTTCAGAGTGTTGCTTCAACATGGGATCAAGAGTTGTTTCTTGGTACATTAGGAAGCAGAAGTCCATGGCACTGAGTTATGCAAAGGCAGAGTACATAGAAATGAGCATGGCTACGTGTGAGGTCATATGGCTTCAAAAGGTGCTAATAGTGTTGTTTGGTTAGAGGATAGAGACAATAGTGATAGACTATGAAAATTAGAGTTGCACAAGTTGTCATATAATCTGGTGTTTCACAACAAATCTATGCATATAGACATAAATACCACTTTATCAGGGATTATGTGTAGCGCAGGGTTGTCCAGCTACAATATATACCTACATATGAGCAAGTAGCAGATGTTCTAATGAAGGATTTGGGGAAGGCGAGGTTTATCTTCTTCTAAGATAAGTTGGGTGTTATGTAGAACATCTTCCTCGCTAAGAGGCAATGTTAGTCTGCGTAGCTCAGACAATTGTTCTAGTCTCATATTGTGTCTATGAGGCTAGGGAACACATTTTCTCTAATACTTAGAAAAGGTTTCACAAGAAAAGTTATTGATTAGACTTAATTAAGTAGTTAATTAATTTTCCTAAATCTAACTTAGGGACATAGCTTAATTAATCAGTATTAATTCGGGTAGATCGATTTTCCTCTAGAGAGTGCCAAAAAAGTCCCTTGATGGGGTCAAGATGATCTTAGCCATCTACGGTGATTACATCATGGTTGTTTATTTGTCAGCAAGAGATTATAAAAGGAAATTGAAGGGCATTTGAAGAATACATCGAGACATAAAATTGCAGTGATAGCTAGGGCGCAGAGGTAGCACAAGGACACTAGTAGCAAGGGTTTTAGCAAGAAGAATTGAGGAGTGTTTGCTGGAGGAACTATTCACAATATTTCATCATTCCAAGAGGAAGGAATGGAGGTTGAATTATTCTGCAGAGAGATCGCACTAGCCAGTGTGCATTACTATCTGCAGAGAGGTTGCACTAGCCAGTGTGCATTACTAAGTAAGTTGTTCAATTTCCAGTTGTCGAAAGGAAGAGCGAATAGCTTAGTCGAGTTGTTGGAGGACAAAGGGGTTGCAAGAATGATTTTCCTATAGGAGTGTGAACTCTAGCTGGTTTGTATACACTTCCAAATTTTGCTAGTGTGAGTTTCAAGCAGGAGGCCAATTTGGTTTGTAGAAGGAAACCTTGTGTTTCCAAAGCAATTTTACCAGTGGAGAAAATTACCAGAGTTGTGTCAATGTCAGTCAAGTAGTTGATGTACTCTTTAATTTACTGAAGAATTTATAATAAAACCCTTATCTTCAAATTGTTTTTCCCTTTGGGGTTTTCCCAGGGACATTTGTCCGAAAATACTAATGTTCATTATCTCTCTGTGTGTGCATAATTTTCTCAATTCCTGTGGCTATTTATTTTTCTATGAAGGTGTAGTTGTGTTTTATTTAGTGGTTGTTGCAATTTAATTGCAAAAGACAAATAATCTAAACAAATAGCCTAATAATAACCAATAATTGCAACAACATTTAAAATTTCGCAAAAAATCCAATGTGCATAAACAAGAGCGGGAGGAAGGACCAAGATACTCTATTGTATGCTTTGGATAGGTTAACCTTTAAAACCAAAGTAGATATTTTCCTTATTTTAATTGTGTGTAGGGCTTCTTGCACAAAGCCCATAGCTTCATGAATATGCCTACCTTGATGAAAGTACTAATTTCAAATTATATTAAAATTTGCAAAATTAAAACTTCATATTTCTTAATATTCAAATTATTAATTTAATTTGTTATATTAATTATATGAACATATTTAGAAAAATACCCATATTTTAAAATACATAAATATTTAATTAGAAATTGAAAAACACTATACAATTATAAAATTTTAAGATATTTGGAAATTTAAATATTACACACAAATTTTAAACACTTTTATAAACTCAAATCATTGTTTTGATTGCGATTGAGAAAACTACATAAACTACATATCTTTTATCAAAATTGTCGATTTTGTTTATTACTTGTGACATAGAACCACAATAGATGGTTCGAAAAGTTGACTAAAAACCAAATAGTCCTCCCTCAATGTTTCAGTACTCAAAAGATTAATCAAACTCAACTAGAAAACTCCAAACTTACATAACAAAATTGATCATATTATTTATAAAAATTAAATATAAATACAACAAACATTCATCTCAATTATTCAAAATAAATTCAATTCACAATTAAAATTAATATTTATTTATATAATGACATAATAATAATATAAAATTTTTAATAATTTATTTTCAAAATCCTTATAATACACTGAACAATATTCCAAATTCCAAAAAAATACAATATCCTTTCCAACTGAATAGACATGTTCCCACCAATACCAAATTCCAAAAAAATGAAAAAAAATGAAAATAACAGAAATGAATTTTAAATCTACCAAACAGATTAAAATACCATTATAATTATAAGAATGAAATGACATTTTCAAATAACTATTAACATATAATTAAAATTATAACTATGAAATGATATTTTGAAATAACTTTATATTTGATTTATTATTTTCCTGTGGGAGATTATCCATTTTTCTATATATTTCCGATAAGGGGTATATTAATTGGATGAATCCTGAGAGTTGAACTCATTGGCTTTTATGCATACAAGTGAATTCCTGGTCTTAACTTTTCACCATCATCATGGTTTTCTAAGATTCAATGGATGATCATATTTCATATTATGGAGATGAGACTTAGCGGTGGTGTAACGTCGGCGTTTTCCAATTTTTGGAAGTAGAGATGCACTCACTCGTATAAAAGTGAAAGATTATGTCTTGCTTTGAAGTTGTTTTGAATTTATTTTACCCCACTGATGACAGGGGCGCTCTGATAAAGATAAGTTGAACTATTCAAGCAGGATAGAGAAACATTCATTGAGCATTCTAACCAGCTGCTCAATTTTCCACAAAGCTATAGAAATTACTGTTTTAACAGACACGTTATTTTACTAGATCTTTCGACAATTTCAGGGCTAGGTACTCGATGAATACAAAGATGGGACGCTCTGTCCAGGCAATACAGTTCGACACTTTCCGAAATAGGGCATCGTCATCTGTTAAATCTCGAAGGGTTGTCTCAACTGCCTGTGCTTCAACTGATCAAGTGCATGCAAAGTCAGCTCCCGGAGTGAAAAAACCTGCCATGAAAGAAGCATCTAACAAGGCTCCATTGGTCAGCTTGAAGCAGACAAACGGGTCACATGAGGATGAATTTAAGCGATTAATGAATTTAATGTTTGGATCGGATTCCGAGGATGAAGAGATTTTTCCGGTCAAGAATTTGACGAAACCAACCAGTAAAGATCGAGGATTCCATGTGGACAGTGATGACTCTGAAGATCAGAAACCTTTAGGGGTAAGAGCCAAACCAGAAAAATGGGAAATTGGGTCTGTAAAATTTGAAACGAATTCCAAAAAGAGGCCTTCAAATGACAGTCTAAGCTCTTCTGTCACAAAAAAACACAGGACAGTAGGATTGTTGCCTGAGGCGAAAGTGAAACAATCATCTAACGAACTTCGATTGGACAGCCCAGGGCAAACAAATGAGCCAGATGTGGATGAATCTAAGCAGCGATTAATGTATTTAATGTTTGGATCTGATTCGGATGATGATTCAGATGATGATAAGCATTCGGGGAAGATGTTACCGGTCAAGAATTTGACAAAACCACTCAGTGCAGATCGAAGTTTCTCGGTGGATAGTGGTGACTCTGAAGATCGAAAACCTTTAGGAGTAAGAGCCAAATCAGATAAATTGAGGACAAGTTCTGTAAAAATTGAAGCGAATTCCAGAAAGAGGCCTTCAAATGACAGTCTAAGCTCTTCTGGCACAAAAAAGCTCAGGCTAACAGAGGTGTTCCCTGAGGCCAAAGTACAACCAGATGTTAAGCAAGAAAGTGATGAATATAGTAAGGATGCTGATGATGAAATTCCTCTTGCTCGGCGCTTGAAGAAGAAATGTCCTGTTCCTTCGCAAAAGACACCAGATCCAAAAGCTCCATCAGCAAAACCTGCGCTGAAAAAGGTTGTCAAGGACGAAGTAAAGTGGGCAACATTGGAGCACAATGGTGTAATATTCCCTCCCCCTTACCAACCTCACGGAGTCAAGATGCTTTACAATGGCAAGCCAGTTGTGCTTACTCCTGGAGAGGAGGAGATTGCCACTATGTTTGCTGTCATGAAGGACACAGACTATGCAACAAAGCCAAAATTTATAGAGAATTTTTGGCATGATTGGAAGCAAGTTCTTGGGACTGACCATGTCATTCAAAAGTTTGAGCTCTGCGATTTTACCCCAATTTATGAATGGCATCTCGGAGAAAAAGAGAAGAAGAAACATATGAGCACAGAGGAAAAGAAGGCTCTGAAAGAAGAGAAACAAAAGCAAGAGGAGAAGTACATGTGGGCAATGGTTGATGGAGTGAGAGAAGGTTGGGAACTTCAGAGTTGAGCCACCGGGGCTCTTCCGTGGCCGTGGAGAGCATCCCAAAATGGGTAAATTGAAGAAGAGAATTTATCCAGAAGATATTACAATCAATATAGGGAAAGATTCTGCCATCCCAGAGTGTACAATGCCAGGCCACAGGTGGAAAGAGATCAGACATGACCGGACTGTAACATGGCTGGCTTATTGGAATGACCCAATCAATCCCAAAGAATTCAAATATGTATTTTTGGCTCCCAGTAGCTCTTGGAAATGCCAAAGTGACAGAGAAAAGTATGAGAAGGCGAGAATGCTCAAGGATTACATAGATAACATTCGAGCAACATATACCAGACGTTTTAATTCAAAGGATGAGACCAGTAGACAGATTGCAGTGGCAACATACCTGATTGATAGGCTTGCTCTGAGGGCTGGCAATGAGAAGGATGATGACGAGGCTGATACAGTGGGTTGTTGCACGTTGAAAGTGGAAAATGTGACATTAATGCTTCCAAAGTCTCTGCAATTTGATTTCCTAGGTAAGGATTCCATTCGCTACTTCAACACAGTTGAGGTAGATGAACAAGTCTTCACAGCCATTGGTGACTTCAAAAAGGGCAAAAGTGAAGGCGATGACTTGTTTGATAAGCTTGACACTAGCAAGCTGAATGCCCATCTCAAGGAAATTATGCCAGGCCTTACAGCAAAAGTCTTCAGAACATACAATGCATCCATTACATTGGACAGACTTCTTCAGGACACAACTGGTGTCACATGTTCAGAGAATCTTGCAGATTATCAACGTGCGAACAAGGAGGTTGCAATTCTGTGTAACCATCAGCGAACTGTTTCAAAGGCACATGGTACCCAAATGGAAAGACTTGAAGGGAAAACTGCAGAGTTAGAGAGCGCGCTGAGGGAGCTGGAAATTGATCTTGATAGGGCTAGAAAAGGGGAGCCACAACGCTGCAGTTATCCAGAAGGGAAGGCTTCTAAGAGAAACCAGAGTCCAGAAATGTTGGAGAAAAAAATTGCAGATACCAAGTTGAAGATTGAGAAAATGAAGGCAAACATGAAGATAAGAGATGATCTGAAGACCGTGGCGTTGGGAACATCGAAAATCAACTACCTAGACCCGAGAATTTCAGTTGCCTGGTGTAAGCGCCATGATGTTCCCATTGAGAAGATATTTAATAAATCCCTTCTGGCCAAATTTGCCTGGGCATTGAATGTAGAGCCAGGATACAGATTTTGAAGCATGGGCAATGAATGTAGAGCCAGGTTACAGATTTTGAAGCCTGGGCAATGAATGTAGAGCAACAAATTTCGTTTTTCCTTACACGGCATCGTGTTCAGTCTGCTGCGTATTTAAGGATTTGGCCTATAAATGGAAAGATTGGACCTATAAAATTCTGACGATGCAAAATTCTCATATAGTTACGTACATAACAAACTCAATTCACTTTTGCAAAATCATTTATGCAACTAATTTTAAATCTAGTTTCTCATAATTTTAAATGTTTTAAAATTATATAAATATTTAGGTGGAGGGAAAAAAGCATTTTCTCATATTCACTTTTGCGAAATCATTTATGCTTTAAGGATTTGCCTATAAATTGAAAGATTGGACCTATAAAATTCTGACGAGCAAAATTCTCATATAGTTACGTACTAACAAACTTTCACTTTGCAATCATTTATGCAACTAATTTTAAATATAGTTTTCATAATTTTAAATGTTTTAAAATTATGATAAATATTTAGGTGGAGGAAAAAGCATTTTTTAATATATTTTTTTTTATAAATGATTTTGAATTCAAAATAAATTAAAAAACCAGTTATAAAATTTTAATCATTTTTGATTTCAAACCATCAGTTTTTTTACATAATT
Source organism: Pinus taeda (assembly GCA_000404065.3). NCBI lineage: Eukaryota > Viridiplantae > Streptophyta > Pinopsida > Pinales > Pinaceae > Pinus > Pinus taeda. The sequence goes on along the minus strand of APFE030292317.1, from coordinate 34,178 downwards.
TATTTATTGATGTTTAAAAATTAAGTAATATAATTTGTTTTTTTTACATAATTATTTATTGATTGATATTTAAAAATAAAGTAAAATAATTTGTTGAAGAAATTTGGAAATATATTTTGGTTTGAAACTTATAATAAATATGAAGTTTTTGAGATAAGTTTTTGGCTATAATCACATCAAAATTTATTTGTGGACAACTATTAAGTGTAGTTCATCATTAACACAAGATGAAGAATCAGATCCAAGAAACAAGTTAAATAGAGAGACCAATTCATCCTAATTTTAATTTTCTAATTACTTATACAATTAAATATTAGTTTTTCAAAAATATAATTTAATAATACAATTAAGTATATAAATTTTAATTTGTGGCAACATATATTTGTGCTTATTATATGGAATACAAGAAGAAGTCATCTCCCAAGAACTCAAGGGCTATTGCAAATAAGAATTTCTCTATTGTTCTTCCATCTTGTCACTTTGATGGGGAGACAATCTCCCAAGAACTCAAGGGCTATTGCAAATAAGAATTTCTCTATTGTTCTTCCATCTAGTCACTTTGATGGGGCAACAATCTCCCAAGAACTCAAGGGCTATTGCAAATAAGAATTTCTCTATTGTTTTTCCATCTAGTCACTTTGATGGGGCGACAAAAAATGTCATTTATGGATGTGGAGTGTTCATCAACATGGACACAAATATCACTTGGAAATTTTCTTGGAATGTTGGGAGCAGTACAAAGAGTAGGGCAGAGGTCATTGCCCTCTAGAGATCCCTAGTCAAGTGTGCTCAAGTTACGATTCATTAGATTAACATACAAACATGCTTTGTCCCTCCCCTTTTAGAAAATTGGATGCAAAGGATCCATAAGATTATGGGATTATTTCAATTGGTTTATTTATCTCATGTTCCTGGAGAGCTCAACCAAGAATGGTTTGAATATGGACAATGGTTGCTTCCAAGAGGTTCTCATCAAATGGGAGAATAATACTCTAGAAGGGATACACATCTAGGGATCTGAATGAAAAATCGAGCTCCAATGCCCCCAATACATGGTGTACTACATCATCTATAAGATCATTAGTAGATGTGAGCATGGAATAGGTGGAGACGTCATTAACCTATGGTGGGGGTGATATAGCTTGCATATAAGAACCGCTTAGGGATGATGATTGATTGGGAACTAATTCCAATGAATGTAAGTTGATCGATGATCACAATTTTTCCTTCATGCGGGAAGCACATCACTCGAAATAGGGAAGAGATAAGAGCTCCCATGACATAAACATAGTCACGACCAAGGAGTATATTAAAATCTAAAGGGACTTTGACAACCATCATGTCTATATAGACAGTGCTTCCTTCCAAATTAATAGGTAACTTAGGAAGGATCCCTAATGGTTGATTAATTCCTATGTTGAAAGCTAATAGATTCTAGGTGATGGGGACAGGCTGAGGAGAACCTAAAGCTTGCTAGGCAGTTGAGTACAGGATGCTAACAGATGCACCCTCGTCTATGACTATGCTAGATAGGCCCATATGGTAACCCTTTTTTGTAATCTAGAAAGGCACATAATACATAAGGTGATATCTTGCCGGTCGACTCCAATCAAAACAAGTGACTAAACTACTTGGAGGGGGTGTCGTAGGAATGTGAAATTTTCCCTCTTGCTCCATGGGAATGGGAGAAATGCTCTCATGCACCTCAGGAACAAGAGGATTCCCTTCAGCTCATTTGACATTGAAGAAACCAGAAGAACATGAGCAGTATGAGGTTCACTCTCTACCGGAAAGGTACGGTTAACTGAAGGAGGAACCAATTCTATTGTTTTCTCGACCAATGGTTGGTCAAGAAAGGACTCACGAGACTCACTTTCAGAGAGAGTGGGGTTGACCAAAGATGACTTTTGATCAATCATTGGATCAACTAGTGAAGGATCAAGGGAGAGCTTTCAATACCCAGTCGGAAGACAAGGTTGAGAAGTTGTAAGGTTTTCCAACTCTTTGGAAGCTTCATCCATTAGAGGACAAAGGTGAATGGGATGATTTCCTTCACACAAATTACAGGGAAATTTGACTTTTGCCTTTTTCCCATGAGCTTTACTGTTACTAGTTGAAAGTTTATCACCAACATGATCACCAAAGGTTGATGACAAAGGTTGATGCAAACATGTAGAACACACTTCTAAGACCTTGGGGATACTAGGAAAATTTCGAAGAAGCTGGTCACCCTTACATAACATGGAAGGGAATTTTACTTTCTGGGGCCAATTGGAAGATTTTTCTTCATTAGTTTCATTAGTAATAATAGTCATTTGGTTGTCCCCTTGCTTATTTTTCTTCTTCTTCTTCGAACTCTTCTTCTTCTTCTTCTTCTTGGCTTGCTTATTACTAGAATATAGACTTTCACCACGCGAAGAGGAAGAATGGGGTGAAGAAATAGGTGAGGAAGGCAAGGGGTCAACTTTAGGATCAACATGAGGTTGATGTTATTCAAGTGGAGGAGAACTTGGCTAAAAATAATTTTGGACACTTGGAACCACTAAGGTCAAAAATAACCAAACTGGCAAACCTTTGGTCAATCTAGGAAGGAACAACTCTTCCATATAAGGAGCACCAATATTTTTGAAAGAAGGAAAAGGAATAGGATTCCCGTCATAGGGTTTCCTTGACTGGTAGACTCAGGAAATGTTTCCATTGGCATCAACCTAAGATCTACTAAGGATTATTTCCACAGGAAGGATGTTGTTCCACGGTCAATTAATTTTAGAATTTGAAACAAAAACTTTGCCTTTTCATGTTTTAAGAGTCGAGAAAAGGATGAAAAGGTGACTCTAGTCACTTTCATTGGTTTAGCGAGCTTGAAAGGACAAGTACTCGATGATGTTTTCAAGTTTAAGGAGTCAGAAAAGATCGAAATGACTACTCAGGATACTTTAGGCAAAAGGGATTACCAAGTAATCATGAATAGCAATATACACCTCAGCAAATAAATTTGATAAGGACTTGATGTATGTGTAGGAAATCCCCCCGATTGTTGTTTTTAGTGTGTCATGTTTATAGGGTGGCAAACTCAGCTTCCTATGGATAAAGGTTTGCAACCTATGAGGGTTTCCCTTTATATACTCGATGGTATGGGGAGCACAAGTTCGTGCTAGTGTTGTCTAACGCAAGAGTATTGTTAACAACAATTGCTAAGTTTTATAGATGTTGAAACATGTCTCTATCCTAGACCACCAAGTATGAGTGTTAATGTTTCAAATTCTCCTTAGATTAATTGATAGATTTTAAAGTTGATCTTGAAATTATGTTTCAATTTCAAGGCCTTAACGATGTGACCTATTCCTAAAATGCAACTAAATGATGAAATTGAAATCCTTTCATTCGATGAAGGCAACCTATTTGGGGAAGAGAAATACCCAAATCATGCATTAAACAAGAAACAATGCATCGATGACAAATTTCCAATGCTAAATGAAAAACATGAAATCTAATCTTTCTTTTCATAAGAAAATGCAATGCCAAAATAAAATATTAAAGCAATCTACCTTAATATATAATGATGATTTCCCTTTCACTTTAATGAAACCAATGTAATCTAGTGCAAAATATCAAAAGAGAATGAAAACAACTTAATACCCAAGAACCAAAAGTGATTTGAAAAAGAAGTCCAAACACAAAAGACTCTTTAAACAAGGGTAATTGATCTATGAAGAGAAGACCAATGAGTGAATGAAGGATGACCTAAAAGTCCTAGAAACCCTAGAAGGAAAATCAAGCTCCAATCACACAAACAAATCAAGAGGCAATTGTAATCAGACAAACATGTCAAGCAAGAAAAGGACACTAAAATCACACTGGTAAACCACTGACAGGAGACAAGATGCTGAAAACAAGAAGACAAAACCTAATTTTCTTTAACCTCTGATATCATTGCACCTGTTAAAATAAAATCATCAATCATTGCTACTGTAATTAACATATCTGCAATGTCATCACGACTGTCGGGGACAAAACTATGATGATCAAGAAAGATAAAGAAAAAACAAACAATATTCAATAGTAGCACAAATCAAGAACCTTCAAGCAATTACCAGAAAGTGAAAATAGTTAAAGACAATCAAGCAAGTCTCGGAATGGACGGTTGGTCAAACTCATCACAAAAACAAGGTGAAGGATTGAATGGAAAGTATCATAGGTTCCCCAATGGAGTCACCGTTTTGTTGTCTAATTAAATCCTCTTTGTGAACAAAGACGATCCCTCTAGCCCAATGGGTTTGTATAGCAACTAAAGTGACAATCTACCAGACACTTTCATAAGTTACCATTGAAAAGAGAAATGAAGAAGATGACCTACCTCATTTTGATGCTATTCTATTCTCTTTTGTTGAAGACCTTGAATCACTTGCATCACGGGCTCATTCCTGCTACTCTCAACGTTTATGCACCTGCACAAGAGATCAAGACACAACAAGGCATGCAAATACAAATAGCATATTCAAAAGCAACCTACTTAACTGATCAAAGAATGTTAAGCTAAATGATACATGAGCATACACATTTAGGGAAAATGAACCAGCAGTTGTATATCAATAGAAAATAAAGGGAAGCATACAACCAAGATTCGATGTTTATAGACTCTCCTTGAATGAATATCCAAGTCCAAGCTAAGCTCTCCAAGCCAAATGAGTAGCATATAGGCACAATCTTAGCATAAGGTTGCAAATATACATAGACCAACCATTTATGAATGGGAAAATATGGATATATAGGCAAGGAAAGGGAGTTATGATCTCTCCAAAGATAGGAGTAGGCCCTCATCTCAAGGAGGTAGTTCATAGGGATAAGACAAAGAGCCCAAGTTGGGAGAATTCGACCTCATCCACATCGAACAACCCCCAGCTCTTCGCCCTGGAAGCTTCTAGATCGTGAAGCTTCTCATCGTCTTTGGGAAAATTTCCTTTTTGGGGATCATTGTGGGTATACAAGTGTCCAGAATGATTCCATCATGGGTCAAGCATGATGCAACAGGTGGCCATCGCAGTTTTTAACTTCATAAGAGTGATGAGTCTCAAAATTAGGGTTTTAGAGCTATTTCTTTAAGGGAAAGCTCAAGGCATTTTCCAATCAATGTTTTAGGGAGGATATGAACTTCATATATGAATGAGTACATGGCATGATGGTCATGTTTCTAGCACTTTAGTGTATTTCATGGGGAAGTGCAGGAGGTGTGAAAAAATACTTTGTAACACTGAGCTCAATACCATAGAGCAATACCATGGTAAGGACCCTTGGTATTTAGAATACCATGGTGCGGAAACTGTACATGTCTTTGCTTCTTCATACTCACATGTGTACACAGCTTTTCTTAACAGAACCTTCTTGAAATTTCAACTTTATCATTCCTATGCCTTTGTCAAAACACTTCGTAACATTTGTATACACATGCTATTGACATATGTATCAAGTTTGTTTACATTGAAGAACAACTAATTAAGTAGGTCGTCATCAATGACAACTCATCAGGTAGGTTGCCATCAAGGACAACACATAATTAATAATGCCAATATTTTTCCTAAGAATTAGACCCAAGAAGAGCTCCTTTAAATTTGGGTCATGTGCCAAGCTAGCACCGCGATTTTATGGACCATTTCAAGTGCTCGAAAAGATAGGTTCGGTGACATATAGACTGGCATTGCCTCTATCAATTAGAGTTCATGATGTTTTCCATGTTTCATTTCTTAAAAGATATGTGCAAGATGCTAATAATTTAATTTATGGGTTTTTGTTACAAGTAGAACCAGAGGGAGAATTCCAAGTAAAACCTGTATGCATCCTAGATCAAAGGTAGCTCACACTCTAAAATCAAGTAATAGAGTAAGTCAAAGTGCAGTGGAGGCATTTTGGGCCCAAGGAATCCACATGGGAAATTGTTGACCAGATATGGGCAACATATCCTTTCTTATTTGTTGAGTAAATCAAATGTAAATACAATGTAAATTCTATACAACGTTGTGTATATAAAGCTCCATATTAGAAATACTTGGTCTAAAGCATGTTTTGCTTGTATATGATTGTTGAACATCGAGGAGAGTGTCCCCCCCAAGGGGAGGAAACTGTGACATCCCTTGGTTAACGTACCCTCATTGTAAATATTTGTAATTATTTTAAAAGGCTAAAAGAAAGGGACACTAATTCCAGATTGCTTGGCGAGGGAGATTGCTTGAGGAAGTGGTTAATTTAAATGTATCAGCTAGGGGTTGGATGAGAAGTAAATGGGTTGAATGTTCCATAAATTAACTAGAAAAATGATGGATAGGCCTAGGTGTCCTTTAGCTCTAACAACAAGGAAAAAGGAGGACAAAATATTAAATACAAGTATGGGTTATATTGCATATGTAGTTAACTACATGAAACTTGGGAAAATGATAGACAATTTATCTATTCGAGGAGGGATGAAAGAAGGTTGAGAGGAAATGTTTTCATTAGCATGGGATAGAGGAGGAATGGGATACATACTCTCATGTATATGCACAAGTAGTGGGAGAGAACACGGAAAACATAGAGAGAGTAACGATCAAAATTTGTAGCAATCAAGTTTTGGAGAAATAAACTAGCTAAAGAACCCTTACAAAAGCTTATTGGGTCAATTGCTTATAGAGAGAAGTGGATTTACTATAGGGATGAAGCACCCACTAGAATTTTATGGATTGATGAACCTACTAGATTGGGAAGAGTCACTTAAGTGCTTGTGAGGGCTAATGAACCACCTAGAGTTGCCTTGGGGCTGAAGCTATGGTGCTTGAATCACTGATAAACCATTGGAGGAGGTGCTCTCTTAACCCATTAGTAGCTTATCCTCTGATAAACCTTCCCTTGATGTGGACTCCCTTCTCTTGAAAATGAGTTGAGACTCTTTGTGCTATGAAACTATCTTGGCTTGGGTGTTGATTTACTCTGAATAATATGAGGGGACTGAGTGGAAGCTCTTGTAGCTGGTGGATGAAAGGAAGAGTGACCTTGTGACGTCCTATTTAAATTATCCATATTGTTAAAGTTTCCCCTCACAAGAACTCCACCTCAAACACTGGAATATGGCTCGGGGGTGACAAATACAACTAACAATGGTTGTAGCTTGTCTATGGTTGGGTGGAGAGTTAGAGTCCCACTCTCAGTTTCCAAATCTCTTATAAGATAAGTACACTTATGTTTTGTGCTTGTGGTTATTATTATGTCTCTATTTATTTATTCTAAATAATTTTCGCCAATGTTGGCAAGTATTGTTTCCTACATAAATGAGGAATGCCAATGTTTTGCGTAAAGATTTTATGGAATGGTTCACTTCGTGTGGATATTATGAGCTTGAATTAACGTAAGGTTGTTGGAGCATGAAGATATAGGAATATTTGTTTATAAAAAATTACTTGCATTGACCTTTTGGTATATCTAGTCATTGTGTTAATAATTGGCACATGTTAACAATAAGGAATGTATAATTCCTACGTAGAAATGCTCTTGAAGTCTTCCTATAAAAATTGTTTATTCCTATAAGTAGCCTAAGGCTATGGAGTAGTTTATATGAACTATCTATGAAGAGATAGTCGACATGACTACATGAAATGATGATTCCTATAGGCCTTGGTTTATGTTATCACTCAGAGGTTTTCCCTAGAAGTTATCAAAAGAAGGAATAATCTGAGGTAACCACAAACCAATCTTTTAGACTCGGGTTCTAGCCAACCTAAGTGCAAAGAGGGCCCTCTCTTTATAATTTAACTTTGTTTTTATGAGATTTTGGGCTAGTTCTTAATGTTCAGGGGGTTTTGATTTTGGATTGAGTGGTGGAATTCTAGGAGCATATGGATAGAGCTAGGTCTTCAAGCCATTGGGATATGGAGTCAACTAATGGATAGCATAACTAGCCCAGATCATTAAAGGGAGTGTTCATAGGGTAGGCTAGCAAAGCAAAAAGGAAAATCTTGAGGTCTAATGGTGGAGTGATTCTAACCAGGGTGAAAGGGCACTTAATAATCCTTGGACTGGGATCAGAATGAAAAGCAGAGGGTCATTATGAGCAAAGGGAAACTAAGAATCCTTTCCTATAGACCTAAGGGGAAACTACGGAAGCTAAGGAGAAGTTAAGAATTCCCTAGCTAAGATAGTTTAGTAGAAAACATTCAGAATGTAAATAGTCAAGATAGAGTGCATTAAAGAAATTTCTGAAATATCATTTCTAGTTATACATTCAGATTTTTAGAAAAAACAAACATGACTATGAAAGACATAAGAAAGGATAACAATAAGCATGAGAGAATACTTATTTGTTTTTCACTTTACACAAGAATCCTATGAAATGTCAGTACTTTATTCCCTGATCCAACAAGCCAATCCAGTAATTAATACAATAGCACTTTGGTTTGAGAGACAAATGTCTATATAAATGTGTTTGAATCCACCCTAAATACTTCGAAATGTGAAGTATTTATACAAAAAATATTTACAAAATATCTCATAACAATTTGAGATTTAATCTAGGAAATCAAAATATATTCAAGCATGAAGATAGAGACAGATGGAAAACTACATCATGTTATCCCTTTTATTGTGGTAATGCTGGCTGTTGCAGTTGAGTTGTAGCCCTTTAAGTTGGTTGATATTTGATTGCTAGAATATTCTTCACTTTAATCTTTCACTGATACTCTTTGACTTTGTTACTCTTTGACGCTATTGATCTTTCTTTTACATGTTTCATTTGGTTGCCTTCATATTTACTGTGGTAACTTTCTAATGTAAAACTTATAGTAAATCTGTCATTTTTTCCCACCATCCATCCTCAGGTAATTTTTATTTTAACATTCTTCTATATATTTCGTCTGCCTCTGTATATTTTGCAAAATTGGGCTTGGTGACAAACAAATGTTTCACCTCATGCTATAGAAAAAACAGATTCTCCAAAGTATCATACAATACTTTTCCAGTTGGCAAGGCTTTGATACCTGAAGTGCTTGCTTGTTCCTTGGCCAACTTCCTTAGTCTGTCAGTGTAGTCCAATTGGGTCTTGAGTTTATCATGGATGACCATAGGATTGGGGAGACCTTTGTCCCTCAAAATTTGAAATTTAGCCATGAACCTGTCAATGGCTACCTGCATGTTATGGCATTTTTCTTCTAAGTTGACCATAAGGTTTCTTTTGGAAAGAACCTTTTCAACTTCGAGGATGGCTTCAGTCCTATCCTCTATACCAAGCTCATTTAGCTCATGTTTGTTCTTACTGTTCAGGAAGTGGATGAGTCGATTGGCATCCTCAGGCATATCGCCCAACTCTTCCTTTACTTTTTAGATAGATCCAGTAACTACCTTTACTAGTTATGTTTTCTCAAATATAACTTGAATTAATGGCCAAATATCATTGACAGAGTCAATGATATTGGCCCAGAGTATTTCTTTAGTCTATCCTAGTGGTTTCTGCAATGTCAACTCTTTCTCTAGGACATTAATTTTCTCACCCATCCTTAGGGCTTTCTATGTTTCTTCTCTTTGTTGAATTTGGGCAAGCTTACAGTCAACTTATAAGCTTTCCACTTTCTGCTTTAGCCTCTTGAGCTCTGTTGCCTGGATTGACATATCCTCCATGGCTTTAACTAGCTCTATTGTTTTCTCTGTTGTTGTGCATGCTGTTGTAGATTTAGTTGTGATTGGTAGTGTTGTGGCAAGTGGAGATGTAGGTGCCAATGATGCTGCCAATGTAGAAGGAAATGTTGTTGTCACTGTGGTAATGGCAGTTATGGAAGTTGTTTCCAGATCACTTTGTTTGGACTGAATCAATGTGTCTAACTCCTCTATTTCTTTCAGTTGGTCGTTTAGCTTTACGACCAAGTCCATGAGCTCTTCTTGTCCTTTTTGTGTCTCCAGGACTTATGCTGTTTGTGGGTGATGTAATTGTGGAATCTTGAGTTGCTTCTTCAAAGCAGCTATGTCGTCATTCTTCTTCTTTATCAATTTTTTAGTGGCCTTTACATCTTTGGGATCATGTCCCAATTCAATGACTAAGCCCTCTAAGGACTTGATTCTGGTATATTTGGCCTATGAAGAGGCCTTCTCCAATTGGAACTGAGTTGATATGTTATTTAGGGAGTTTTGCAATTGGTGGGCTGTGATGGATTTCCCTGTCAAGGTGGAGTAAAGCATGTCCCCTATCTGTTTGTGCAGCTCAATCTGGTCAATAGGATGTATGTCCTTTTCTAGTACTTCGAAGTCTATATTTTTGAAGTCTGTTGTTGTTCTCAGTTGCTAAGTAGTGGGCTTCATAAATGTCATTTGCATTTTGCCTTATTTAACATCAAAGGCTGAAATAAGCCTTGTTTGATTGGTAGGGGCCATGTTTAAGTACTGTGCATAAGTCTGGGAATTTAGCTTCTCATTTCTGGCTCTTATGTCCTTGTATCTTTCTCTGATGTCTTGGCCTTGGTCAGCTAGCATCCTGAATGAGGACATTTCAACACTCTTCTATCTTTCCAACATCTAAGTGTGTGATGTGGAAGGTTCTAGTGTGCCTCCAGAGGGAGTGGCATGCCTGCTTCCTTCTCTTTCTATGCTGGTGGCCCAAACTATTTCTTTTGTGAATTCTTGTTCAAAGACAGGATTTATCCTTTGTCTTTTAACTAGGTTGGTCTCTGCAAAGGCATGTGATGTTGCTTTGCTTGAAGTAGTGGCCTCTTCCCTAATTCTTTTGAGGTTTTTCTCCTCATTTAGAGGAGTTTGAAAGACCGAGGGAGTACTCATGATGGGCTCATGTATACTTGTTTGTGTTAGCTCCTCTGATAGGTCTGCTTGTTCTGAATCTTATTGTACCTGGGATTCTTCTTCTACATGTGATTCTCCTTGTGCCTGTGATTCACCTGGTACCTGCAGGAAAGAGCCTTCATCAAGTTGTTTCTCTAGATCAACCAGTGTGTTTTCCACAACAGCTTTAGTACTATTCCTATCCTCTAAAGTGTTTTCCACCCACTTCAATTGGTTGGCATATTTTTATATTTCAGGGATTCTATGATCAATATAAGGAGCCATCTTGTTTTTCTATCTTCTATTGCAAATGAAGTCCAAGGGATCATATCCCATATGAAGCTCCATTTTAGATTTAGTCTCTGAAGGATTTGCTTTGCTTTCTTTCAAGCTTCTTGGCTATTACACACAAAGGGGCCTAGTTGATCTTTGATTTTGAGTTGGGCCTTCTTTTTGGCTTTGACAAAATGTATCTCATTTGAATTGATTATCTGCCTGTAGTACTCCAGAGAAAATAACCTCATTGGGAGGTATCTAGGTAGTTTATATGGAGCCAACTCATAGCCATAAATCCTAATTTTAGTGTGATTTTGGTACAAGTACCAATCTCCCACTTTGTGTTGTTTTGAAAGTTGCAGGATCCTCCTGATACTAAATTGATTCTTGGAGGAGGGATGCCTATTAGCATTGTTATAATGGGATGTACAAAAAGATCTATGAAGTCTATGTATGGATATGGGGAGTCGTACTTGTGGATCAAAGGAGTCTAGAAAATCACTGACCTAGGGTAACCTTTTATATCAAGCTTTTTGAGATTAAAGGGAAACTTGTTAGCTTGGTAATATAGAAAAAGGTGGTACAAAACAGAGGAATTCTTGAAAACTCTCTCATTATTCATCCTAAGAAATTAGACATGCATCCTATCATCTATGAACTTGGCATAATCATACATGATAGCAGGAGGTTGTCTTGGAGTGAAAATGGACATGAAGGCTAAGATGATTTCATCTATATACTCACTGGTGGTATAGCCTAGGATAATAGATATCATTGCTACAATGTCCTGGCCAAATTTGGAAAATATGGTATATACATATTGGGGGGGATCTTTTGGAATATGTTTCACTTCTACAATAAAAGTTTGGAACATTTCAGCAAGCTTTGCGTGGTTAGCTTGGGGAATCGGTCCAATAGGTCTCCAACAGAAATTAGGGTTAGGTTTTGCCTGGTTGTAGTTGCAGCATTTCATTGATTGACTCAGTAGTGATGGTGAAAAGTATGGTTTGTTTAGGGGAAATCATTTCTCTTTGACTGGGATCTAGTTTGCATGGCAATAATAGACAATTTCTGGAAAGATGTGCACCTCAAGGAATTGATACTTGGGCAAATTAGACTCCCAAAGACCTATTTTATCAGCATGGTTTAGGTATTGGTCTTTGTATCAGCGTATAATTTGAGAGGGGATTCATGGACAGAGGTGTTCTTGATTTGGAAATCTTTATCAACAAGGGGAGGTGGTCCAGATCTAGGTGAGGAGTGGAAATTGGTCTAACATCCATGGCTATTGGGGCAACCATTCTCAGTTCTTGTGGATTTGAGAATGGGGGAGGTAAATTTTGAGTCTTTTATGGCAGTGGTGGTTCAACTCCGGGTGGGTTTAAGTTATCAAAGTTTCTCTTTAATTTCAATTAAGAACACTCAGCAATTGGCTCTGAAATTGACAAGGTTTTCAGTGAATTATGGTTTAAATACCTGGAATTTGAAGAAAACCAGGTCTGAACCAAGTGACTGGCAACTATGAATGGTTGAAAGGGCTTCGAGCAGGCTGGGAGGCAATATGGGAGCTTTGTGACATCTTCAAAGTGCAATTGTACGTGGGTTGACAGCTTCGACGTTCAAATGTGCGTGTATGGAAGTTTACAGTTGAAAAATGATAAAAACAATAATTTAGGGCTTTTTTGGCTTTATGCGCAAAAGTCAATTTGGCGGCTACGGGTGAAAAATGGTCATTTCACATAGCGGGGTGAACAATAGTTGTTTTGGCATGTAGTGGGCTGGTAGTAAGTGGTTTTCTTTGCACAACCTTTGGGTGCTTGGTGGTATTGGGGGGAGGCCGCCCGATTCCATTCATTGAGCGCCACGTCGCCTTGGGGGCCCAATGGAAAACAACCCTTTTCAGGCAAGTAACATTCGAATTTTGGGCCCTTCCGAAATCAACATGGGTCATCAGATGGGGAGGGGAGAGATTGTGTGGTGATCGGGTGATGGAGTTGCACGGAAGGTAATGGGGGGGCCCGACGGGCGTTTAAGCGCAGCGGTTTTGGTTTAATGCAAGATTAAGGCAGGGGTTAAGGTATAAGACAGGATTTAATTGGGTTTTTTAACTAACTTACTCAAGGATCAATTAGTTAGTGGGTCCGGGGTAGAAAACCTTAGTTTATATAATTAAACTAGGGTGGGATTAATTAATATTGCGAGAGTTAATATATATATGGGAAACAGGTTTTTATTAGGATTTAATAAAGAAATTAGTAATTTAGTCAAATAAGTGAAAAAGGGGCACAATATCCCAAATATATGATATCTCGTGTTTTAATGCTTTCCGATAATCACATAAAGAAAATGATATCTCGTGTTTTTATGGGTTTTTGATATGAAAATGAGTTATGTCGGGGAACAAATACTTTTCCTAGGTAAAAGTGATTTAACCTTAGGGAAAGAATATTATTAGGGAAAACGAGAAGGAATGAAGGGAGATGAATTTTTATGATGGAATTTTAGTACTTATTGCCTATAAATCATTGAGCTAAGGGTCCAGTCCCTCCAAAAGTCAGAGAAATGCTCTGAGCCTCTTTGAATTAGGGTTTTTTAAGTACTTTGATCTTTATTATGGGAAATTAGTTAAGTGAAAGGTGAAATTAATGAGGGAGGTTAATTAATTGACTTTGATATCCATTGCATGGTTAATTACCCATTCACATTGAAATAAATGCTGAAAGATGATAAATGTACTTTTGCCTAGTCAATCATTACACTTTTGCAACCTTTCTTCTACTTACCCACCTACTCATCCTACCATTTTTACTTCTCTTTATTAGAGTGCATTTGAGCTAGCAAACCCTTATCAATAATTTTTATTTTTCTTTACAATAGTGAACTAACTAAATCTAACCTTATTACATCCAAGGGCTCAGATTAAACAGTTGAGCTCCTTTTATTTATTCTACCTATCTACTTATCTGCCAAGGTTAAATAGTTTGGTCAGATATTTATTCTCTATCTATAGACATGAATTTGAAACATGAAATAGCCAAGTTTAAACATTTTGACTATCATGGATTGTGGCAAAGGTCACAAACTGCACAAAATCATTTATTATGCATAAAAGTAAATAGTAGTGGCATTTTGGCTTGCCCACTTTTATGGTCTTTTTTCTTTTCTTGGGGTTCATATTTTTCATCTCTTTTGACCTTTTTGTTATTTTTGTCCTTTGATTGTTCTTTTAGGACATACCCTCTTCACATTTTTTATTTTTTTGAATATGGAAAACATTTACAAAAAGCAAAGGTATGTACATATTATAGTTTTAATCTTATCATTCAAAAATTATGACTCCTATTGGTATAGGAACCTAACAGTTTACAAATTGTAAACTCAGGAGGTTTAGAAAATAAAGATATATATACATTTATACTTGCAAGTCGATTTGGGCCCAGTTCTTGCAAAAGTTCATAAGGGATAGCCCTAAAGGGGCATCCTTATACCCATGTATATCCATAAACTATGCATAAATAACCTTGGTGTAGGACCAAACATACTTAAATAGAAATCCTAAGCATGGGGCTAAAATTCCTTTTAATTCCATAACACTAATCGTAGGAAGGAGACAATGTAAACCCTCTTGAACTGGTGATCAAGCGCAGTCATCAAGTGCTTAACTAGGAATAGATCCAAGTCGTTGATAAGTATGCTTTTATTTCCAGCGAATGACCTTGGGACCTTCACCCCAAAAGTTTCAAGGGAAGTTTGTAGGGAACTCTCCCTAGATTAGAATTTTGGGCTAACGTGGCATGGTGGGCCTCTAAGTGGGTGTGTATGTTAATAATGTAGAAAACCATATATATTACATATAACAGGAAAGCCATGAATGGTGGGGGTTTGATGTTGATAAGGGACCTAGTTTATGTGGAAGGTGTGATGCAGGATAATGTCACCCCACCCCAGGGCTGCAGATTGGTGACATTGCCCCAGACTTCATTCTCTGAATATTGTGGACAGAGAACTTGATAGAATGCCCGAGGCTTTATGCAGTGGAGTGATGTGGCATGTGGGCCCATCTCAATGGATCTAAGTGTTGCGCAATGTGAATTTGCACTACAAGAAAAAAGGACATTGGTGAGGGGCGAAAAATGTCACCATAAGCTCATTGTTGACAGTCAAAAGAGCCTTCTTTACTAAAAGTGGTGTCGCCAAAAGTATAGGTGTTGTAGTGACATTCAAATTTTGTCACCAATAATGATTTATAATGGCGGATAGTGACCATCACCATTTCATATGAGCAATGGTGACAGACCATAGCCTATGTCACCAAAAGTATAGGTGTTGTAGTGACATTCAAATTCCATCACCAATAATGACTTATAATGATAGATAGCGACCGTTACCATTTCACATGAGCAATGGTGATGAACCATAGCCTCCATCACAAAAACTGAACGTCACCAAAGGTGGCATCACCAAAAGTATAGGTGTTATGGTGACATTAAAGGTCTGTCACAAATATTGATTATAATGATGGATAGTGACCGTCACCATTTCTTATGAACGACAACGATTTATTGTGATGGATCTTTCATGGTCATCACTATTGGTGCATATATATGGTGACGTTCGGTGACCCTCACCAAAAGTCACATTGGCATAAGTATAGGTGTTGTGGTGACATTCAAGGTTCATCACGAATAATGACTATAATGATAGACATCAACCGCCACCATTTCATATCAACAACAACGATTTATGGTTACAAACCTCTGAGGATTGTCACTATTTCTGCATATATATGGTGGTGTTCGTTGACTGTCACCACTTCATATTTTGGTGACGATTGAAAAATGTCACCAAAGCTCATTGGTGATGATCAAAATCTCATTCCATATGGATCATGTCAGGGAATGATGGAATCGAACAACCAACCTCCTGCTTGTAAAGCAGGTGCTCTTCCATTGAGCTAGCACCCTTTAAAGAATTAGACTTTTAAAATTAGACCTTGAAACTTCATAAATTATAAATTCTACAACTTTCAATAAATTAAAGTCTCGACAATATTTTACTAAACAAGCAAAGAAACATCGAAGCTGCAAGTCCCTACCTAATGGTTATGGAAGTTATGAAAAGTGGGTGGAGGGAAAAATAATTATGTATAAGAGAACCAATATGTTCAGTTGAGTACTCAATTAGAAGTGAAAGCCTGAAGACATTTATAATCTATAAATGACCTATAACTAGAAAATGCACCAAATATTGCAAAGTAAATGTCATAAGTTGATAACATATGGAAGAAGAACATTGATGAAGATAGATGCAATATGTTATAGGTTGAGTGAAAGAAAAATCTCAATGCTGTTGTTGTTTGGTGTTTATATATCTGAATGATATCTAAACTTTTGTGCAAATGTAACACAGATCTTTGGAAACTATATTATATATATTATATATATATATATATATATATATATTCCCTTTACATAAACCAACATGCAATTTGGAATTTCACAAGTCTACAAAAACATGACAACAACCAACAAATAAAAGAAATTGACTTGGACAGAAAGCAATAGCTTCAGCTTCATTCTTGAGCTGATTCTATTTATTTGAGTTTGACTCATGAAATTATTTCTCACAAGGAATCAAAATCATCACTAGTATTAAATTCATCCAACGCGGACTTTGGATATCCCACTAACATCTGCGTTTTTGTTGCCATGCTTGAAAAACATGGAGTTTCCTGTTGATAGTAGAATAAGATGTGTGCCTGCTGCTCAAGAACACATTCCTTATTAACCATTGTTACGTGAAAAAAACCAAAGGGATAACACAATATCAACATACACAAAATTCCCTACCGAAATATAATCATAACTTAGCAAAGAAGTCGAAAAGATGTTCTTAATTAATAAACTATGTATTTCGAAATATTGTTTCTTTAGATTTAAAAAAGGCTATGTTGTACAACAATTCTGTCTATTTATCCAGGAAATTATATCATAGCATATGTCACATAGTAGAAATCTATAGTACCTAAAGTAAAAATACAAATTTTCTCAAGAAAATAGATTTGGAAAAGAGATTTGAAAACTCTAAGTTTGTCATCAAAGCTTTACTTAATTTAACAACAAATTAGTTGGAGTTTGAAAATCAGAATCATTCATAGGAAATGAATAGGACAATGACCAAAGTCATTATTCCTACAAATAAAGCTAGAGTCACTATTTCCATTGCAAATAAATGAAATTTGGGCAGTGGTCTAACAGTTAGAGCTTATTTTCTAGGAAGACTCATCAATACCATCATTTTTCCACGGTCTGTTGTGTCTCTATATCCAGATCAAATATCTTTCCATTCTCAAGTTCTACCTTTCAAGCACTGATTTCTAGCTCACCCTTTAAAACACAATTCTACCACTCCATTTTATTTTGTTTTTTCAAGAGAATTGGCAGGACCTTCCCATCCTCTATTTTACATAATCAATAACCATCCATCAATGATATAAAGAATAATAGATGCACAACAAAGGCCAAAGATGTTCTTATTGTACACCTATGTTCTAGGACTCATCTAACCTTACTGGTGCAAAGAGCTCACCCTGAAAAAACAACATCCATGTGGAATTTAGAAAAAAAAATTAAATCAAGCTCCAAGTAAACCAATCAAATTATGAACATCCTTTTAATCAATAAAATCTCTGACTTAAAATAAAAGTGGCCTAGAATTTAATGTTATATCAACCATGTCAAGTAACTAACATCGGACGAGAAATACAATCCATGCATATTGAATTAGTGAAATAATTGATCTGGTAAAGCTAAAAAACAAATGACTTAGAGCTACGAAATGCAAATAAATGACTTAGAACTAAGACATGAGGTTGCCCTTTCAACCCTGTCATTAAATAACTCTTCTTTATGTCACTTATCATTAAAAAAAAATTGATACCAGGTGGAAGTGGTATTGTAACATTAACCTCTAATAATATGTTTCCATGACTACTTCTCAAGATCCACTCCATTACTAGCATTTGGGGCTAGATAAGATACATGCAAAAACCATCAACGTGAAAATCAAATATACACCCTTGTAAAAAAATGGGAGGAAAAAAAATATCCACAAATTGAAACAGACTACAAGATACCTCATTCCCACAACATGATTATATTTCCATGAACAATAAAAAATAAATCAGGAGAAATGTAATTTTTTCCACATTTTGATAATGAAATCTTTTGCATATTCTATGAACAATTGATGAAAAGAGTCATCTAAAGCTTGTCAGTGTCAGGATTATAGTAAAACATAATGGAACCACTCCAACACATATATAATCCTAAACATAAGTATCTATACATATAAGTATCTATTGAGGATATTGTATTTTGTGAAAATATGGAAGTCAAATCTTTGAAATAACACAATTTATGGTACCACTGTCTTATTAAGTCCATTCATTCGAGTATTTACAAAGTTCATTAAGGAATTTATTCAAAGTTCAAAGTTCAAACAATTAATGTGTAGCCCAAAAACGCTTAGATTTGAAAAGGAGATAACCCAAATATGTAGAGTATATATCTCACATTCATATATCCTAATTTCCAGACATTGAAATGACACTTTTTAGCATACTATTGTGAATTCAGCCCAAAATGCTACATAAAAATATTGATGGTTATTTTGCTAATATAGAATTTTTATACATGCATTTATTTACATAGTTAGCTTGCAATGCCAAACATATCTAAGGATGCACACAATACGTTGCATCTTTAGCGTTGGTGTGTGAACTTGAGACAATGAAGTCCAACATTAACAATTTGCCTACAATATGCACTAGCAGAATAGGTGAACAATAGTATTGTAGGTATGTGTTATGAATATATGTATTGCAGGCCAATAAGAGTATGGTTGGAACATTCATGTCCAACCCTTCCAATTTTTCATATAATTTTTATTGGTCTAATAGGTGAACAATAGAACTGTAGGTGTGCATTTTGTATCACTTACCTAAATCCAACACCTTCAACATAGAAATTTCAAAGAATATGTCTAGAACTAGTAGGTAATTTGAAAAATGAAAGAGTTGGCTTGATTGTTTTTGGAGAAGACTAGATTCTTACATTGCTCAATGTAAATTCATGACACTTTCCAAGCTTAGATGGAACAAAAAGGAACCAAGCTAGAAGGTTATTTAAAGAATCCTTACTTAGCTAGGGTAAAATGTTAGTCCTTTTTTCTTAAAAAGAATAAATGTAAAAACTTTAAGAAATTCAGTGAAGAGACTGTAGAAATATTCTTATCAAACCATTAACGTAAACAAATCTAAGAAATATTGCTTTGTATAAGAAATGTTCATGGTTAAATTAACAAGAAAGTGACCTTTTCGCATAGTTAATGCACTAGTGCTCATGTCGTAGTGTCCGAGGGCATGCTAGGGACTACATGGAGTGATCATGTACATCTAGAGAAGAGGTGGGGAGACATCGAGTTGTAGTCAGGAAGACTACAAGCAATGAGGGGTAGATACTTGAGGTAACCAACCTCTTGGTTTATACCTTGCTATAGAAGCCTTGAAGAGAGAGTAGCAATATTGGCAGATGTGGGTAGAGACAAATGTAGATGAATAAATAGATAGTGCTATAGTGCAGGATTCCCCAGGAAATGCGACGTTAGTAGGGTGCAATAGTGCGAGCCCTAGTTGCAGTCACAAAGAGGCCCTAGCTGCAGCCATAAAGGGACCTAGATGCAATCTTGAAGGAGCTCTAGCCACAATTGAAAAGGAAGCCCTAGCTGCAGTAAAAGGCAGGCCTAACCATAGTCAAAAGGAGGCTTAGACACAACAAGGGAGAGGCCTAAGGCGTAGTATAGAGAGAGGCCTAAGATGCAGGCAAGAGAGGCATAAAGACATAGCTAAGAGAGGCCAGATACATACAAAAAGGAAGGCTCTTATCCACAACAAAGGTGGCCTTAATCCATAGCAAGAGGGAGGCCCTTATCAGCCATCAAGAAGAAGCATATAGCCACAGTCAAGGAAGGTCTAAAGTAGCACTCAGAGAGGCCCTAGATGCAATCAAAGGGAGACCCTAGCCACTGCAAGAAGGATACATAAGTCAGCAAGAAAGAAGCCCTAGAAGCAACGTGGAAGTCTTATGTTTTGATGTAGGTACAACGTGTGAAAGAGAGGTTGTTTTGAGTGTTGTTCTTAGGTGCTCTTGTAAGGAGAAGGGCTGAAGTTTGAAGTTTAATATCATAGCAAGAAGAGGCATTCAACATAGGTTAAATATGGTTGTTCTATAGCTATTCTAGGAAGATTGAAGGGTTGAAAAGAGGCCGAGTATCTTTCTTGAAGCTTCAACTAAAGGATGAAACTCAAATAAAGGATGACTTAGCTTAATAAAGTTCATGATCGCCTTTTACAATCATATACTTATGAGCGAACCCAACTAGTGTCCTGATAGGTGGGATATAGAGGACAAATATGATATCCATTTCTCCATTGTATTCCTCCCACCTTGAAAATCAAAAGGGGACATAATGAGTTCCATATACATATACTTAATAGATATATATTCAAAATATCTTTCCATCTACTAGTTGCGCCTGCTTGAGCTAGGCTCAAGCAATTAGTCAATCCAGAGCATGCATATCCCTACTTATTCTCCACAGGCCTTTGGGTGGATCTCTCTATCCCTGTAGTGTCAGTAAAAGGGTTTGGGTATGGTAAGGGCTGCTAGCTAGTTTTTTGAACCTTTGTGTTTACATTAATTTTCACTTGACCTTACCCTACTCTCATCTCTATGTATTCTCAAATTAAACCAACTACACAATCGAAAACTTTGTTCTTTTGTGGTATCTCAAAATACTTTTCAAACATAAAATTACAACATACTGTCACAAGGAGACTAATCATGGTTTAACAGATCAAACTTGACATCTTACATTAACACTTCCCTTTTACGTAATGCCAGTCTTCTGCCCAGGCCTTGGAACCATGCCTAAAGGGGTGTACTACATGATCGGGGTTTTCACTACCAGTAAACTTAATTATAACTAATTATGAGAACAAGATAGCATTGTTTATATACTAGATTTCTTAAATTAAAGATTAGCTTCCTGTATAAATTATAGTGCACTGATAGAAACAAAGATAGTTTCCAACAAAAAGCACCCAGAAAAGCAACAAAAGTCATAGGAGACACTTATTTCACTTCCTCGGTATTGGTCTTTGAAGACCTCCACCACCATCATCAATTCCACATTCATCCTCCTGCACCTCAAGAGTTGCAAGTACTACTTTGTCCCTGTTTCTTGAAATCTCTCTAATAGGAGCTCTGCAACTTTCTCAAAACAAGGAATCATAGGTGGATTGGTTCTATGAGGCATCAAATCCTCACTATTTTCAACAACTTCCATCATCAACTTCTAGTCTTTAAAATCAAACTGAAAAACAAATTGGTTGTAAGAAGCCTCTCTAAATGCCATTTCTGTAGCTCTGGGAGCATTTTTGGGGACAACAAAATGTTTTCCATTTTCATCGACATTTATTTCAACTCTACCAGCCTTTACTGTAAATGATAACACAAAGATGTTTTCTACTATCTGGGAAAATGATATTCTATTTAGAGCCAAATTCTCTAATTTGGCTTGCTTCTGTTTTCGTAAAATGTTAAATATGCTTGCCATATTCTTGTCTGTTTCTAATTTTTCATCTTCCAGGGACTCTTTCACTGCTTCAGGTCGAGTGCTTTCTATCGATTTAGTCTGTTTTCTCTATACTATAGCTTTCCTTTGTCTTATGTAACCAGCTCAAGAAAAAGATAGAAAAGATAGATCAACGCTTTAGAATTCAGCCTCTTCGAGGGGGCAACCTCCTTTACATTACATAAATGAACAATTCTTCGATGATTCAAATGACAAAACCTCCTTTCTATATATAGGAGTCTAAGGAGTCACAATATAACCCAGCCGACCTAACAATAATAATATAAAGCCACAAAAATAACAATAGAGGGATTATATGGGGCACAGTAATTACAATATGGGGCAATAGGGGCACAACAATATTAATAAGGGGTACAACTACAATAGTAATGGGGTAATCACTAGTATTATAGGGACCCAACATGCCCCTCTCCTTCAAAAAAGTGTTGTCCTCAACGCTTGAGTAGTTCTGGATGCTTCTGTATAAAATTCTCATCCTCCCATGTGGAATCTTCAGCAGATAAGTTCTTCTGCTTGATAAGATACTCTGAAATTGATCGATTTCGTAGTTGTCGAGTTATTGTTTCTGTGACTACTTTTGGTTCCAATATAATTTTTCCTTCCTCGTCAAGTTTGGCAATATTGTTTGAACTGGGAGCTTATCGCCTATAACCTTATGTAAACATGAAACATAGAAAACTAGGTGCAATCGAGAAGCTGCAGGAAGCTCTAATTTGTATGCCATAGTACCAATCTTTTGCAACACCTTGTATGGACCATAATACTTTGGTGATAATTTATTATCCTTCTTAGCTTGCTTGAGGAACATTTGCTTATATGGTTGTAGCCGTAGGAATACCCAATCACCTACATCAAAACTTCTTTCACTGCGATGTTGATCTGCCTGTTGTTTCATTCTATTCTGTGCCAACACGAGATTATCCTTTAAGAGTTGGAGGACTTGTTGTTGATGTTCGATGTGATGTTCCACTGCTTGAACCTTAGAATTTTCTCTTAAATATGATGTGATGGATGGTGGATGATACCCATAAAGTGCCATAAATGGGG